>CAXHUQ010000370.1:15000-32404 GCA_964020085.1 Micromussa lordhowensis
GATACAGTTTGGGATCACCTTTCACGTGGCACTGCTACTGTCATTGTCACCGATCTCCTTTTGAAGATAGTTCCTCTCAGCATCACATGGCCTTCTCTTAACCTCATTACGACATCAACGGTAATGCTGCCAGTCTATACCAGCGCCCGCCAACTCACAAGCAACTTTGTGTACTTGTTCTCTATAATCCATCAAATTCTAGATCTCTTGATCTAGAAATGTACATTGCCGATTTTTGACTTTCCTCTTCCTGACAGGCCTATGGCGTTCCAAGCATGCAGTGTTTTGTTCGTCCGTCCCAACGGACGGCGTTAATGTCAATGAACGAGCGTTCGCTGGAATACTATGTTGCCCAGCTCAGTAACATCCCTTAGATACACCGTTCTCGATTTCTCTTTCGTCGGGATACAGTTTGGGATCACCTTTCACGTGGCACTGCTACTGTCATTGTCACCGATCTCCTTTTGAAGATAGTTCCTCTCAGCATCACATGGCCTTCTCTTAACCTCATTACGACATCAACCGTAATGCTGCCAGTCTATACCAGCGCCCGCCAACTCACAAGCAACTTTGTGTACTTGTTCTCTATAATCCATCAAATTCTAGATTTCTTGATCTAGAAATGTACATTGCCGATTTTTGACTTTCCTCTTCCTGACAGGCCTATGGCGTTCCAAGCATGCAGTGTTTTGTTCGTCCGTCCCAACGGACGGCGTTAATGTCAATGAACGAGCGTTCGCTGGAATACTATGTTGCCCAGCTCCGTAACATCCCTTAGATACACCGTTCTCGATTTCTCTTTCGTCGGGATACAGTTTGGGATCACCTTTCACGTGGCACTGCTACTGTCATTGTCACCGATCTCCTTTTGAAGATAGTTCCTCTCAGCATCACATGGCCTTCTCTTAACCTCATTACGACATCAACCGTAATGCTGCCAGTCTATACCAGCGCCCGCCAACTCACAAGCAACTTTGTGTACTTGTTCTCTATAATCCATCAAATCCTAGATCTCTTGATCTAGAAATGTACATTGCCGATTTTTGACTTTCCTCTTCCTGACAGGCCTATGGCGTTCCAAGCATGCAGTGTTTTGTTCCTCCGTCCCAACGGACGGCGTTAATGTCAATGAACGAGCGTTCGCTGGAATACTATGTTGCCCAGCTCCGTAACATCCCTTAGATACAGCGTTTCGATTTCTCTTTCGTCGGGATACAGTTTGGGATCACCTTTCACGTGGCACTGCTACTGTCATTGTCACCGATCTCCTTTTGAAGATAGTTCCTCTCAGCATCACATGGCCTTCTCTTAACCTCATTACGACATCAACGGTAATGCTGCCAGTCTATACCAGCGCCCGCCAACTCACAAGCAACTTTGTGTACTTGTTCTCTATAATCCATCAAATTCTAGATCTCTTGATCTAGAAATGTACATTGCCGATTTTTGACTTTCCTCTTCCTGACAGGCCTATGGCGTTCCAAGCATGCAGTGTTTTGTTCGTCCGTCCCAACGGACGGCGTTAATGTCAATGAACGAGCGTTCGCTGGAACACTATGTTCGGAATAAAGAAGACAACCAGGCAGCCTGGAAGGCGTAATCTTTGTCCTAATCATGAACACAATGTTAACATATTTGTTTGGTATCACTATCTTACCTCCGCTGTAAACATTTAATTTACATTATTTAAACCAGTTCCCTTACATTTTTAGCTCTTTAGTTATTTCTGGGAGCTGGTAACCTTTTCAATTTTCAAATCATATTTTAAATAATTATGTAAACTTCTAAATGGGTAATAAAGTGTGTTAGAAAGTAACCCAAAGCAAATACGCACACTGGTTAGTTTAAAACCGTGTTTCTATAACTCGATATAAACACAGAACTAGCATGAGCTGTTGACGTAATGATTTCGAGAACAAAGAAAACTTACATTTTGATGATAAAAATAAACTAGTAGTTTTTCTTTTTCTTCGTCGCGGTACTTTCTAAAAGAAATAGAAAACATGTTCTCCGTGTTCCTATCGAGTTATAGAAACACGAGTGAAAGTTTGGGAGAACTCGAAAAAGCTGTGGAAACACTCGCCTGCGTGTTCCCACAGCATTTCTAGTTCTCCCAAACTTTCACTCGTGTTTCTATAACTCGTTAGTATAAATCTACTACCGTTCTATCACGAAGGCCGTTCTCTGATTGGCTACACTACTCATTCTCTATTCTGTGATAGATAGTGAGTAGCGTAACAGTGTGCACTTGTTACCAAAATGACGGCGGTTTCTTGGCGTTCTCGAAGTGTTGAGAAGAGGATTTAGATTAAGTTTGAACGACTAGTAGATTTATACTAAAACAATTAGATTATTCGCTCTCGATTTCTATCGCGCGATAGTTGACTCGGGCTGCACCCTCGTCAACTATCACGCGATAGAAATCTCGAGCTCATAATCTAATTGTTAAATAGAAACAGGGCACATGTTTTCTATTTCTTAATTGTTGTTTTATGTAAATTACGTTACCGATAACGGAAAATGTATTCAATATAATCTTATTTGTAATATGTATTTACTAAGTTACATTGCTCGCCTCGATTAGCGACGCTATATGCGGGTTGTGTAAATTTAAAAATCTGTTAAATTTTAATTTCAATAAAAATAATGATAATGATAATGATAATGACTAAAGTGTAACCTGAAAAGCTAATTCAATTAAATTTCTCTGGGTATTTCCTTTGGTATTTAAGATCTAAATAAAATACATTTCAGTGATATTAAATGTCAGACAGGGAAAAAAAGAAAGCTCAAAGCGTGTGACATCAATGGTCCCTGTTAGCTGAGAATGGGTGTAAAAGGAAAATGATAAAATTAGAAGACGTATGAAGGAAATTTAAAAGGATTAACTCGTCAATTTAATCGTGGCTAAAAATATACATATTTGTTATATCCAGACTCCAAAGCCTTCTGTTCACCATCTCGACCCTGGTGCCAAATACTATGAGGATCTCCAGACAAGGATCATGCATTTATGTCACAGAGCTTCACAGCTCTTGCAAATGTCAAACCTATACTAGGTTTCACGAGAGGGCAAGTTATTATTAAAGGGACACTGTCACCACTTTTAGACCTTTTAACATGATTTTGGAAATCCCAAAAACACATATCGATCACTGGAAGCTGAACAACAAGAGTTTATTTTGTAGAGCAGTACCCGACAAATCATTAGACTCACTAGGAAGTGACAATGGCTAACGATGGCGAGAATGGAAACGGATTCCAATATGGATTTTTGAAAAAGCGCGAGGCTGTCAGGTTTTCAAAAGTTCAAATTTGGCGCGAAAATCTTTGAAACTTTGCAGAAATGATACTGCAGTGTCGATGTTCTTCACGAAATTGCCTTTAATAATTTAGTTAGAGCTAATTAAGTTGATATTACATAAATTTAGGAACCATTTGGTGAATTTATAACAGTTTTCAGCAAATATATCGTGACAGTGTCCCCTTAATACACTCTCTCTTCGTCCTTGCCAAATCTTCATAGGATCTCCAGGCAGACTCATTGCTCTGAGAAACAATCAGCAATGAAAGCTATCTACTCAGCATACCTGTGTCGTCTGCTGGCATTAGCATTTACTTCCATCCTGTATCGTTCCCTCCTGCAAACAGAGGGATGAACAAACCGCTCTCTGGAGAAACCGCCTTTTCTTTGTCGAATGGCCTCCTGAAATTCTTGCCACAAATCATTCGTGACAAAATAGTGGTTTGTCGGGAAGGCATATCCTGTACGCAGTGCCCTTTTGGCCATCTCAAGCCTTCGTAGTGTTGGAACAGGCTCATTCTCCGTTTCCGCATCGTAGACGCCACGAATGTCCAGCAATAGCCTGTTATAGATGTCAACACCATAACAGTCACCGAGGATTCTTGCCTGATCGACATCTACATCTCCTCTGAGTTCATGGAGTTCCTCCTGCAAAAAGTCTCTTCCCTGACGCCACAGAGGTTGTGGTACTTCACAATCCCTTCTCCCGGGACCCCTTGGCGCCTCCTGTGTGTCGAATCCTATCAGCCTGCTTCGCATTTCGATCAAATCTGTTGGAACTCCTTCGATCTGACCGAGCAAACTAGGGTAGACCCGTCGGAAAAAATTGATTTCCTGAAAACTGTTCACTTGTTCGTCATTAACAAACAAGCCATGTAGCTTTGTAACTCTAAGGTCACATAAGCCATCCCCATCTCCGGGAGGTGTGTTTGGAAATTCAAGGGAAAGGCGTAAGTACGGTGCGTCACATCTGGACTGCTGTGATCTGATTACGTTGTCCGGCAAGGGCTCGTTTTTCTCAACCTTTTTATCAAAAAGATCTTGCACAGCAGGTAGCACAATCGTTGCTTCTATCCAGCTTAATTGCACTCGGCCTAGTACGGGGTAACGGTAAACAATCCAGCTAACCCGTACAATTTCCCTCAATGTTGTCATTCTTAACGACACCATTCCTTCGTCAACTAGCCACTTTGCAGTGTTCAAGATATGTTCATCTCGAATTTTGCTAAGGCTCTCTAGCTGTCTGGCTAATTGTAATCGCTGCAGAATTGGTTGGGAGATATCTCCCTTCAATTTCTCAGCCATAGATACAATGTTTTGTATCATTTCTTGCTGTGGAATGCCTTCCTCCCCTCTTAAAATGCTTTGCGCGTGCAAGCTATTGAAATTGTCTTTGTAAGATCTGAATTTCAAGTTGGACACATACCGCTCCAGATCTTCTTCAGTTTCACCACCGACAATTCTAGCCACTTGTCGTTTTAGTGAACCATCTGCTCTCTTTCTTCTTTTTGGCGGGCTTGGTGTCTCGCTTACACTTTCTTCCTACAAGTAAAATATTAATATCAGAATAACCATCAGGGCTTTTGGGCGAATTGCAAATAGGAGAGGTTCTGTTACGAGTTTCTTGTCAACCTCTAGCCGGCATAAAGAACTAACGCGCCAAGCGCACAGCGTCAACAAACTAGTCAGAGGCGAGGTCTCAGAAAGTATATAATTGCTGAATACATAGTGGACATTTAGATTGAGCGTAGTAGGCGTGAACGTCTGAGAAAAGCTCCCTATTCCCTTCCAAACCACGGATCACTTGCAAAACAATATTAAGCCTAGCATCAACGGCGACTTGCGCGTTGTTGTACACAGCGCAACTTAAACCTTTCTTAGTGCCCGCCGTGTCCTCGTATTCCTGGTGTGAAGTACAATGAGAACCAATATTGTATGCATTGTTCTACTCTAGAATATAGGGTCAAAAGCACCGTCCGTTAAAGGTTTTTTTTTAGCAACGTAGGACTTTCTTACATGGAGGTTTTACTGTGTAACCGTCTATTTCAGTAACGTCTGAGTGGCCCGAAAACCTCTCCGCGAAGTCTTAGCTTTTATTATCTTACCTCGTCGTCTTCATCTTCTTCTTCGACAGGGCTATCTCCTACTTTTGTAGCCGCAGGTGACTCTTCGGAGATCGCTGCCTCGTCCGCAGAAACTTCTGAATGCGGAAATTGGTCCTCCTGGGTTTCTTGAGGACTCGTCGGCTGGATTTCGAGCTTGCTACTCTGCAACTCACTGCCCTGCGACTCACTGCGACTTTCTGCCGTTGCTTTCCCCGTAGCTACAGAAGACTGTTGCGAGTTCTCTTCAGAAACCTCTGCAATTTGGCTGCCTCGGCTGTCTTGGCTATTCTCAATGCTGCTGGGTGCGAACATGTCATTGGGCGCCACCCATGTTACCGGTGGCTGCATATCGGGAGCATTCTTTAGTACAGGTAGAAGGAAAGTGCTTTCCAATTTGCCTTTCACTTGCTTGAAAGACCTCCTTGTACTTTCGTCACCAACATTGCGTATCGCCATTAAGACCTCGTTTTCTACTTCGTAAAAACCGATGATCTCAAACCCATGCGCCAGATACAGACGTAGGGCAGCTACATTGGAGAATCCTCCTGCTAAAACAAGCCATATGTAGGTACTAGCTCCGTGGGAATCATGCTTCGCTCTGTTCCTAACCTCTTCTATTGCAGAGGAAAGGAGAATATCTCCTAAACACAAGGAACGCTTATCGGCTCTTCTGACGCAATAGCTGACCTCCCACATCAGTTTCCGGGTCGTGGTCCTCATGTCGCTGGCAACTGCATGCCCTGAAAAAGACGTCAATTTGCTGGCTTCGTAGCTTCGCTTTTTCAGCAAGATCAAGCCACAAGGATCGCTGGACTCCTTCTCGAAGGCGACAGTCATTATCTTGTCGTCACCACTGCCTTCATGACAAAACTGATGGACGGCGTTCTTGTAGCTGTTCACGATGAGCCGGTTGTTCTTGGCTTCATCTGGATTCAGGATAGCCTGTAGTTTTTCAACTGAACACTTCTTCAGTACAGAAGCGCCGTCATCGAAAGTCTGCAAAAATATAGAATTGAATAAGCACATGTTGTAACTCAAGTTGTCACTGTACGAGAGAGTTTTCTATTTGAACAGAATAACTCTGTAGATGCGCACAACTCCAGAGCGTCTGTTCTCCACCGTATTTTCGCATAAAATGCAGACTCTGCCAATTAAAGACAGGGACCCGTTTCTTTTCCCAGGGCCCCGGAAACTTTTCGGGACCTTCGAGAAACGGGCCGCAGGCCCCGGTTGTTCGAAAGCCGATTAAAATAACCCGAGGTTAGCGGTTCATTTTTTCCACGATTAGATTTGTTATTACCGGGATAATTACTCGAGGGATAAACTGGTGTTTAACCTTCAATTAACTATCCTTCAATTAAACTCCGATTAAGCCGGTAAAGCCGGTCTGTGGATAGAGAAAATGGTGTAGTACTAGGGGAGGGAAGGGTTACTTACAATGGTTCCCACAAAATTGATGTGAATTTGTTGTTGCATAAAAAGAAAAAGAAAACCCGATTTTTATATCTCAACTATGCTTGTCTTCTAGGAAAACCAATAAAAATGCTTAAATTAAAATGAGAGTTGTGATAAAAAAAGGTCTGTGCAACAGGATCGCTTACCCGTCTAATTTTCAGCCTTACCTTATTGTACTTTATACTAATGAAGTACGTTTGGCTAAGGGAAAATGCTAGGATAGAGGAAAGCCATGAACTAAGCAAAAAGGCAAAAGCGGAGTTTGATTATCTTAATTGTGCTGAATGATACAAACAACCTTTTGAATACCAAACAAGGTCGAAATTAAGGTAATTCCCTTGAAATTGTTCTGCTATCAAACTTTTTTTTAAAACTTGGCATAGTTAACATTCGTGATATGACCATTAAAAAAATGCAATGAAACATGGGGTCACCGTGCTTGTTTACACGTAAGCAGGCTCGTAAAATGGGGTATTTTTACTGGTTGCACGTTAAAAATTCGAATCATTGTCGTACAGAATTAAGTCTTGATTACTTGAAAGACACAAAATTTTATCTTGAAAGTAAAGCTTCTTTTCTTCACATGAATAGTATTGCTTCATTTAAGCCATTTTTGATTGCCTGGTTGCTGGAATATTGCACTTCTTCGGACAGTTCCGTGGTTAGTCCTCTAGTCCTCGCCTTGGCCAAAATACACCCAGTATGGAAGTATTTTGCAAAAACAAATCATGTTCTAGCATCAAACTTTTTTCCTTCTTCAAGTATGTTCTTTATTCCACTGTTCTTAGCAAATACCAAAAAACAAAATCGGGGGTCAACGTGCTCTTTAAATAGAAAAGGGGCATTTATTTCGCCATCGAGCTTAGTTCGAAGGCAATCTCTTAGGTTTTGTACGCGCACGCGCTCATGTGCGCGCGCTAATTACGCGAAAAGATGCACAATGCAATATTAATCACGCGTGCACAAATGACGCAAGTAACCGTAAAAAGAAACGAAAATCACTTCACCACTTGAAAGACCGTTAAGTCACTTCGGTATACGTAGCAATACTTTCAAACTCCGTTCAAACATGTGTTTAGGCCTAGTGCCAAAAAATATGGCAAAAACACTCGAACAAACGGTAAAAGAGCACTAATTTACTCTTGCCTTCTCGCACGCGATACATGGCGTCACTTTGAAATAAAGGGCAGCCGTAATTTAATTCTCGTTCTGGGTTGTCTTTGATCGAGGATTGCTCGAAAACCTACCGTACAACCCATGATGAAATTCACAGCTGATTTGTAGGGGTGAATCACGTTTACAGCCAATTTTTTGAAAATCTGCAAGACAGATTTTGTTCTATTGTTGATTTCACATTATTTTAGTTTGCTGTTTGCTTACAGATTTTTATTTTACTTCGCATGAATGTTAAATCAGAAGCAAAATTGTCACTCCTGAAATTTTGAGGAGATTTTGAGAAAAACTTGATTTAACCCACTAGTGCCCAGTCTCTCTTTAGGTACTCGGTCATTTTGGCCATTTGTTGACGTTGAATTGTTCAAGTTTCACATAGAATCACGACTGAATAAAATCTTGCATTCTGATTGGTTTACGAAGCGAGGCATTTAGCGTGGAACTGCGAGTTGGAAACGAGGCGAAGTGATATTGTCTCACATCTATCTTCAAACTGTAACACAAAAACTGCCAAAAAATTTCTACAATGTCATTTTATTCAATTATGCGATTCAAGGGAAATTCATTACCTGACTCTTGAATTCCGCGTTAAATTGCACTTGAAAACCGATATCGCACTCATCGCTTCGCGATTCCTGCGATATAGTTTTTCGCCTGCAATTTAACGCGGAATTCCCTCGTCAGGTAATGAATTTTCCTAAGTGAAAAGTGAAGTGAAAGACTTAAGCAAACAGCAAATAGAGAAAGGAAAAACATACATAGTTAGAATTAGGGCTGCTATAATCCATCGACAGTGTAGTAAGCCACCTTAAACGAAATTTAAAAAAATATTTGACCATAAAACACCCGCTTTTATCAAGCCAAAAGACTTTTAATTCCATCACTGATCTTCCGTTTTTACATAACAGCATGCAACGATTTATATCTCCGAGAGCAAAAATGTTGAAACTTCGCACTAGTCGTGTACAAAATTTTGCGGATCGCCCAAGAGCGGTCCGTATTTGGTAACTACCCGCACCATTCCTTCCTTACCAGGCGCAGCACTAAAGTAAAATGTCCGCCATTTTGACTTGTTTGTCCGCACTTTATTCCGATTAGCACGTTAACTCACCTCGCTAGGTGAGTTAAATCTAACCCTTACTTTAATCCTTGGATAGTGCAAATCCAGCTTCGAGAAACAGAATTTCATCAAGGGATAAATTCATTCTGTTGTTTAGGAAGATTTAATCGTGAATTAAAGTAAACTTAATATAAGCAAAAAGGAGTCCTCTGCCGCTGAAAAAAAAGCAAACAAAAAAAACAAACATTATTATTCAGTATAGTCTTACCTCGACCAAAAATGGGCTGTGATCGAAACTGTTAACAAAATCTTTGGCCATTTTACTACGTTCAAAAACAATTCAACTTCTGAAATAACAAGTTTGCCTTTAAATTTCAGCGATTTGATCGTGTTATCCAAGCCCTGGGAACGAGGTTGAACCACGAGGTTAATCACGTGATCTATAACAATATGGCAGAAGGGAAGGAAAGGCTTTGTTTCTTGTTGTTCTGTAAGCCCGATGAAAAGTGCGGCACGGAAGCTGGCTAGGTAGTATTTCAGTCGCCTAAACGCTAAATGTCCCTTTTTGCTGTCCGAGAGAAATGTCTTGAGCCGCAGAGAAGTACGTGGGGCCGTTGATCGATCAGCCACAAGTGGTACTGCCTGTCATCTCGCCATGAGGTATTTGATAGTCCTTTAATAATTGCTATTTCAGTTGCGTTTGTTAATTCGCATCCGTCTTTCTACTTGGTAATGCTATCGTCACATCAGTACGAATTGACCGTTAAACAGACAAAGCTGTTGGGTCAGCGCATCGAATTTGTTCTCGTGTTTCTTGCTAAGGGCGACTCCTAGATCATGTCGCAACAGTTCAATGAAAATTATTGAGAAGCATTAATCCCAAATGAATCATTATCCCGTTTCATTTGCTCATTAGCTACTTCATGTATGCATAGGAGGGCGTGTCCAACGGGGACCGCGATTTCTACGCATTGTGCTTTAAATCAGATTGTCAAAGTGCGGACTAAATCTTTATCGTTTTGATAGAGAGCGAATTTTAATAGTACGTAGCGATACTGAATTTTTTGGGGCGAGAAAATCCTAACATTTAATAATAATAACAATAAAAATATTTATATAGTGCCTATCCTTTCCAGTGCTAAGCGCTTTACAATGCTTAAAAATCATTTATAATACATTACAATAGGTATTTTGTAGGAAAAGCGTCAATTTGTCACCTGTAACAATTTTCCGTACACAGCTTTTTTTTCTTATTTGATTTTTCTAAATTTAAGAAATACTTGTTGCTTGTAAACATTCCAGTTCTTCAAGGTTTTCTTTCGACGGGTCATTTTCGCAATTTTTGGTACAGCTCTGTAATTTTTCATCCAAATCTTGGACCTTGGCTTTGCTGCTGTGGCCTTTTTCTTTGCTGTACTTGATAGTTATTTTCAAGTTTCAAGTTCAAGTTCAAGTTTATTATTAAATCAACAAAATTTTACAAAAACAACGCTAACCCGCAAATAGCTGAGGCTAATCTAGGCGGGTAGCGAGTAAGACTGTTTAAAGAGTAAATCAAATGTTAGTGTTACATACCAGTAAAGAGATGAAACAAATGCACGTCTAGCAAATAAATAAATAAATAAATAAATAAGTAGGTAAATAAGTAGGTAAATGAATAAATGGATGAAATAGAAATCGCAATTAGACAAAGCTATTTTGAGTATTTATTTTGAAATTTATCGATTAGAAAAGATGTGCCAACATAATCGTCCTCTTCCATTAAAGCTTGTTAGTTATTGTTTTCGACTGACTGTTCAGGGCTACTTCCTGAATCTTGATAAACAGTGTAATGCTTTTTTTCTCTCTCTCTCTCTCTCTCTCCTTTTGCAGGACCAACGAAATTTGTCAGCTGCCACCATATCCAACCACTGCTCTTCGCTTCTGTATCCTGCGAAATTCCTTCACCGGGAGAGCGCACCCGTTTACCAGGACATCCCTGTCATTAAGCAGCTAAGAACACAGGCAACACTTCTACAGCGTCAAGGCGATGTCGAACGTCCTCAAACTAAGGAAGAGCTGACGCTTCTGAACCGTTGGCTTGACTGGTAAGCGCTAGTAATATTATTTTACTGCTTTGTGTTGGGTGACAGGAGAGCTTGTCATGCAGTTTTAACGTGTCACCTGTCCTGCGAAAACGTACGGCCAAGCCAAATGGCAACAGACATGAAATAACTTTTAGGTAGAAACACACATAAGAACTCGCACAGTTATGACTCAAAAACATGCAGAACTTTGTGCTGAGAGAATGCCTTTTCCATCCTTGACAGTACCTCTGCGTCCTTTCAACTGAAAATTAAGGAGGCCATGTCAATTTAACACTTTCGTTGTAATTTTTTGACACTGCAACTGTATTCGCAACTGACGACGGATGTTGATTATCCGAAACATGTTTTGTAAACTTGGAAGTGCGTGTTTCTAACTAAAAGCTATTTTTGACATTGTAAACAGTATAAACCTTACTGATTGTCATCAGAGGGTAATTAGAATTTAGTGAATTGAAAATTAACCAACTCTTGAGACTTTGTTGAAAAACGTTTCACTTCTTTGTCATTTAATTTTAAAAGAGGATAGAGTAGTCCTCTCTACCCTCTGTGTATCCATGTCTGAAACCTACATGTATGAATAACTGCAGCCTAATATCACTATGCAACATTTTGCAGGGAACAGATTGTGAATGCGTGCAGCGTGCAGAGAGATTACTTTGAGATGGCTGTCAACAAAAGAGATAAGGCCCGGGAATGCTGCGACTTGGTTATCTTGGCAATGTATGTTTTCATTCCGCCGGGCCGCGGCGTCGAAGTTCGCACGCTAGAGATTCAAACCAACTGGCAACAATTTCATCCTGCGCAGGTCAAAGATAAGAATGTCCTCTTGGTGAAGGGATCAGAAGAGGTCACGCTTTACTTCCACAACTATAAGACTGCAAAGTTCTTTGGCCGCCAGGAGCTTACTCTGAAGGTAAGACAATGCAGCAGATATTTAGTACGAATATTCAGTTGTTTTTTGTTTCTTTTTCTCTCTCTCTCTGGGATAAACCAGTAGTTGTTTCATAGTCCCATATGCTGTGATTATTTTTCTAATGATATCACGATACTTCCTAAGATGTTGCACTTAAAGGGAAACTCATCCATACCATTTTCTTCTGACCATAGACAGATCATGAGCTGTGCAAAATACTCCTCGACTTTGTGAACAATCACCGTCCCCAATTGGTTGGCAAAGAAAGTGGCGACATCTTGCTTCTGGTAAGTAGTCTCAAGCTATAATGCAGTAACTTGCTGTCAATCCATTAGGTGTGATTAAAAGGGCAAATTCACCCCCGATTCTACTAGAAATCTAAACCCTAACCCTGCTATTGGAGCAACTGTGGCCAAGTTTCTGGGATTTATCTTCAAGAATCCTGAAGTCACCTCCAAAAACCACGCATTCACCCTCAAAATAAAAGTTGGGGACTTGTAATAAAGGCCAATCACCCTGCCAAATTTGATGCAGGAATGTTTTTTGGGTTGTGTTGGGGTACATTGCCTCGGAGTTTCATTTTCATTTTCAGTTGTGGGGTGGTTTAGTTCAAATTAGCATTCTCGGCAGTCTAGACGGGTGAATTTACCCGATTCTTCATTCCACAGGAATGAATCTTTCAAAATTCAGGGGTGAATGTCAGTATTTCTTAACCCCACTTGGGGGTGAATTGTCCTTACACTCATTCTCCTTGAGATGTACAAACAACAACATTCACCCTAACTTTGGTTCTATTTGCTTCATTGCAGAACAGAAATGGAGCAATGTTTAGCAGTTCCTCCTTTTCAAGCCACATTAAGAACCTTTTCCAGAAACTGACAGGGACTGTGGTATCCATCAACATGATTCGGAGTTCATTTGTGACCTGGGCTTATGGCAGAGAGTAAGTATTGAATAGTTGACTTCTTTATTTGTAGAAAGCCCAACATGAAGAAAGTGTACACTTTTGTTTAGGGTTAGGAGATTTTCATCACAACAAGCTTCAGAACTAGAGTTTATCGCTTATTGGCTGAAAGAAAAGAGAAAGTTTTCACGTGCATGTTTATATCATTATTAAGTAGTCGTATGCTTTGTCTTTTTCAATTTGCAATGAACTTGCATTACCCTAAGTGGCTCATGCAATCTCACCCTTTTGAAAAACTCACTCCTGCAGATTAACTTCAAATTGAACGAGAAAAACTGCGTAGCTCATACAAATGTAATAGACGGATAATTTCGTCACAACATTGTCAAAGTGAACTTAGCTACCATCAGTAAGAGGACAGATGCGTCAAAAACAAATGATGGAACAAACATTTCCTAGAAATGCAAGCTGCAACATCCACGCTTATTGCGGTGTGTTTTGTTTTTTCAATAGTGACGCTTCAGATGCCCTCAAAGCTTCGCTGGCTTCTGCTTTAGGTCATTCCAGGAAACAGGCTGAGAAAACATACGATAGACGAACAGCCAACGAAAGGAAAGAATGCGCTGTTCGCGTAGCAAGAGAATATGCCCAGGACGTTGTCTCTAATCCAGGCGTGATGGAAACCACAGCCACTGACACTTCTCATGTGCAGCCACCAGCTACTACCAACATAAAGCTGGCCCAATTTGTAGGACTGATTGAAGAAGACAGCACACTGAGAAGTCCCAAAATTTTGATTGGACAGGTCCATGCTTTCTTAGCAAATGGTAAGGCTTCTCTGCTGTGGTACAAAGCCTACAAGAACTATTTCAAACTTGAATTAGATGGAGAACAGTGGATCGAAGATGTCGCTTGTCTCGTACCCGTGGAAATGACACCTGTCAGGAATAAAGTGGGACTTTATCGTTTGAATAACAGCTTGCGATCTATTCACAAATCCCTCACAGATGACTAGCCACTAGACTCTGACATGTACTTTTAACTTTAAACTTCATCGCAGTTCAATAGAATTATCTTACCAGCTGACAGTTCCTCAAAACATTTTTTTGTCGAAATAGTAGTGAGAAGGAATTTTATTGGAAGACCGTTGATCAGGACTGAAATTCTCTCAACATTGACTGGTGAGTCCTCATGTTTTTAGTCTTTTGAAAACAATAATCGAAATGTCTGGAATGATGAGATGGAATTTTAGGGGCCCGGGCTCAATTTTGGCATTCAAATTACCTTTTCGAAATTCATCGGATCTGCATTGCTCTGGTGAAGTCAGCTGGTGGGAAAAATTGCATTGACGTGTTGTCTGAGGAAACTTGAATTAATGACTTGAATTAATGACTAGCCACGAGACTCTGACATGTACTTTTAACTTTAAACTTCATCGCAGTTCAATAGAATTATCTTACCAGCTGACAGTTCCTCACAACATTTTTTTGGTCTTGAAATTCACTGTCAACATAGTAGTGAGAAGGAATTTTATTGGAAGACCGTTGATCAGGACTGAAATTCTCTCAACATTGACTGGTGAGTCCTCATGTTTTTAGTCTTTTGAAAACAATAATCGAAATGTCTGGAATGATGAGATGGAATTTTAGGGGCCCGGGCTCAATTTTGGCATTCAAATTACCTTTTCGAAATTCATCGGATCTGCATTGCTCTGGTGAAGTCAGCTGGTGGGAAAAATTGCATTGACGTGTTGTCTGAGGAAACTTGAATTAATGACTTGAATTAATGACTAGCCACGAGACTCTGACATGTACTTTTAACTTTAAACTTCATCGCAGTTCAATAGAATTATCTTACCAGCTGACAGTTCCTCACAACATTTTTTTGGTCTTGAAATTCACTGTCGACATAGTAGTGAGAAGGAATTTTATTGGAAGACCGTTGATCAGGACTGAAATTCTCTCAACATTGACTGGTGAGTCTGCATGTTTTTAGTCTTTTGAAAACAATAATCGAAATGTCTGGAATGATGAGATGGAATTTTAGGGGCCCGGGCTCAATTTTGGCATTCAAATTACCTTTTCGAATTCATCGGATCTGCATTGCTCTGGTGAAGTCAGCTGGTGGGAAGAATTGCATTGACGTATTAGAATAATTGTCACTCACATGTGCTATGAACTGGCTTTTTGTCTGAGAAGCCAGTCTGTTTTTAGCTGTGATTTCTTGATCATGAATGATGTCAAACTGCTTTTTTCTGTCGATCAGGACTCAAATTCTCTGACAATTTTGGCATTAAATATATCTTTCGAATTCATCGGAAATTCAGCTCATTCCGCATGAAAACACTGAGAAGAGAGTTCAAAACATCCTTCGCGCAAGTGTTTTCACGGGTTTTTTCTCGTTCAATTTGGAATTAATTTGCACTTTCAGCTTTTCTGAAATTGATTCCAAATTGAACTCGAAACCGCGTGATTACCTGTGCAAATCAAGTTTGGTTAACTGGCAAATTCCCGTCGTATTTGAAGGTCGAAATACACGGCAGGAAAAATGGCAGTAATGTTATGGTGTAAATTTATCTTTATTCCCAGAATAGTCTGATCAGTTGTAGCAACAATATTATTGAGGGAATTTTATTGCGAGCTAATATTTTTCATTCATCTGAGCTTGACTCGTCGGACGAAGTCAGCCGGTAGGGAGCGTTCGGATTGCATGGTGGGAACTGAGGAACAACGTGTGAAGAGGTGAAAAGGAATTTGATCAACGCCGATGTTCTCCCAACGTCGACAATTTATGTTTTGAGTGGTGAAAGTCACTACATGTACTCCCAGAATAGTTTAATCAGTCGTAGGAATGATATCGTGAGAATAATACTCGTTACTGGTAGTCGGGGATAAGCCTTCGTTATGCAGGTTCTCAAGTCCGATTAAGTCGGCAATTCTCATAAGATGTGTGTTGCATTGTAATTGCATTGTATTATTTCATTCTTAGAATTTATTGACACAATAAACAGTTTAGTGACTTGATGAGATCTGTCTTGCATTCTATCATTTTGTCAGAGAATCTTGAAAAACTGAGATCTGTGCCAATCGATTTCAGTAGCAAGCCACAATTTAAGTTTGTGATAAAAAATCAGGAAGTTGGTAATTTCATTTTTCCAGGCCGGAAAAATTTCCAGGCAAATATTTCCGAGCGCTGCCTGGGAACGAGGTTGATAAGCAAAATGGCGGACGTGTTTCTTGTAGATCACGGAAGCTGGCTAGTTAGTATTTCAGTCGCCTGAAAGCGCTAAATGTCCCTTTTTGCTGTCCGAGGAAAATGTCTTGAGTCGCAGAGAAGTTCGTGAGGGCCGTCGATGGATAAGCTGGCCGCCATTTGACGACCTGCCTGATGCCAGCATCGCAGGATCGCATGATATAGCACAATCGGAAGGTAGATTTAATAGTCCTGTAATAATTTGCTTTCGATTTAAGCAATAGAGCACTTTTTCCGTCTTTATATAGCCTCATGTAAACACGAGGAGGGCTGGGAGAATTCGAGACAGTTATGCAAACCCGAGGCACATACAGTCGAGGGTTCGTAACAACAAAAACAACAATTTATTTACCCCATAAACTTACATACATGCAGATAAATTATTCAAATAGATAGAGATAAAATAATATAACGGGGTCTGGCTGCCTGAAATAACTGAAAACTTAAAAGGGGCAGGCAGGCAGCATTACAATTTGTTTAGGATAATTTAGGTCGGACGGACACACATACATCACAATAGAAAAATATGGAAGGTAAAGCACAATAGTAGCAATATAAAAACCATACATTATTCGTTATTATTGCAAAACCATACAGTCACCAAATTCACACCCCAAGCAATTGACTTTGGAGTCAAACGCCCCTCCCCTCTCCCCCCAACGGGGGGTGAACTACTGCCACGTACACCTGCCCAACATACATACGTTTGTTCTCGAGCCCGCCTAGTGAAAAAACACCCTCTCCACAACTATTCTCGACTTGCTGCCAATTTTCTTGCAAAACCATACAGTCACCAAATTCACACCCCAAGCAATTGACTTTGGAGTCAAACGCCCCTCCCCTCTCCCCCCAACGGGGGGTGAACTACTGCCACGTACACCTGCCCAACATACATACGTTTGTTCTCGAGCCCGCCTAGTGAAAAAACACCCTCTCCACAACTATTCTCGACTTGCTGCCAATTTTCTTGCAAAACCATACAGTCACCAAATTCACACCCCAAGCAATTGACTTTGGAGTCAAACGCCCCTCCCCTCTCCCCCCAACGGGGGGTGAACTACTGCCACGTACACCTGCCCAACATACATACGTTTGTTCTCGAGCCCGCCTAGTGAAAAAACACCCTCTCCACAACTATTCTCGACTTGCTG
>CAXHUQ010000371.1:0-17156 GCA_964020085.1 Micromussa lordhowensis
GTCGACATAGTAGTGAGAAGGAATTTTATTGGAAGACCGTTGATCAGGACTGAAATTCTCTCAACATTGACTGGTGAGTCCTCATGTTTTTAGTCTTTTGAAAACAATAATCGAAATGTCTGGAATGATGAGATGGAATTTTAGGGGCCCGGGCTCAATTTTGGCATTCAAATTACCTTTTCGAAATTCATCGGATCTGCATTGCTCTGGTGAAGTCAGCTGGTGGGAAAAATTGCATTGACGTGTTGTCTGAGGAAACTTGAATTGATGACTTGAATTAATGACTAGCCACGAGACTCTGACATGTACTTTTAACTTTAAACTTCATCGCAGTTCAATAGAATTATCTTACCAGCTGACAGTTCCTCACAACATTTTTTTGGTCTTGAAATTCACTGTCGACATAGTAGTGAGAAGGAATTTTATTGGAAGACCGTTGATCAGGACTGAAATTCTCTCAACATTGACTGGTGAGTCCTCATGTTTTTAGTCTTTTGAAAACAATAATCGAAATGTCTGGAATGATGAGATGGAATTTTAGGGGCCCGGGCTCAATTTTGGCATTCAAATTACCTTTTCGAAATTCATCGGATCTGCATTGCTATGGTGAAGTCAGCTGGTGGGAAAAATTGCATTGACGTGTTGTCTGAGGAAACTTGAATTAATGACTAGCCACGAGACTCTGACATGTACTTTTAACTTTAAACTTCATCGCAGTTCAATAGAATTATCTTACCAGCTGACAGTTCCTCACAACATTTTTTTGGTCTTGAAATTCACTGTCGACATAGTAGTGAGAAGGAATTTTATTGGAAGACCGTTGATCAGGACTGAAATTCTCTCAACATTGACTGGTGAGTCTGCATGTTTTTAGTCTTTTGAAAACAATAATCGAAATGTCTGGAATGATGAGATGGAATTTTAGGGGCCCGGGCTCAATTTTGGCATTCAAATTACCTTTTCGAAATTCATCGGATCTGCATTGCTCTGGTGAAGTCAGCTGGTGGGAAAAATTGCATTGACGTGTTGTCTGAGGAAACTTGAATTAATGACTTGAATTAATGACTAGCCACGAGACTCTGACATGTACTTTTAACTTTAAACTTCATCGCAGTTCAATAGAATTATCTTACCAGCTGACAGTTCCTCACAACATTTTTTTGGTCTTGAAATTCACTGTCGACATAGTAGTGAGAAGGAATTTTATTGGAAGACCGTTGATCAGGACTGAAATTCTCTCAACATTGACTGGTGAGTCTGCATGTTTTTAGTCTTTTGAAAACAATAATCGAAATGTCTGGAATGATGAGATGGAATTTTAGGGGCCCGGGCTCAATTTTGGCATTCAAATTACCTTTTCGAAATTCATCGGATCTGCATTGCTCTGGTGAAGTCAGCTGGTGGGAAAAAATTGCATTGACGTGTTGTCTGAGGAAACTTGAATTAATGACTTGAATTAATGACTAGCCACGAGACTCTGACATGTACTTTTAACTTTAAACTTCATCGCAGTTCAATAGAATTATCTTACCAGCTGACAGTTCCTCACAACATTTTTTTGGTCTTGAAATTCACTGTCGACATAGTAGTGAGAAGGAATTTTATTGGAAGACCGTTGATCAGGACTGAAATTCTCTCAACATTGACTGGTGAGTCTGCATGTTTTTAGTCTTTTGAAAACAATAATCGAAATGTCTGGAATGATGAGATGGAATTTTAGGGGCCCGGGCTCAATTTTGGCATTCAAATTACCTTTTCGAATTCATCGGATCTGCATTGCTCTGGTGAAGTCAGCTGGTGGGAAGAATTGCATTGACGTATTAGAATAATTGTCACTCACATGTGCTATGAACTGGCTTTTTGTCTGAGAAGCCAGTCTGTTTTTAGCTGTGATTTCTTGATCATGAATGATGTCAAACTGCTTTTTTCTGTCGATCAGGACTCAAATTCTCTGACAATTTTGGCATTAAATATATCTTTCGAATTCATCGGAAATTCAGCTCATTCCGCATGAAAAACACTGAGAAGAGAGTTCAAAACATCCTTCGCGCAAGTGTTTTCACGGGTTTTTTCTCGTTCAATTTGGAATTAATTTGCACTTTCAGCTTTTCTGAAATTGATTCCAAATTGAACTCGAAACCGCGTGATTACCTGTGCAAATCAAGTTTGGTTAACTGGCAAATTCCCGTCGTATTTGAAGGTCGAAATACACGGCAGGAAAAATGGCAGTAATGTTATGGTGTAAATTTATCTTTATTCCCAGAATAGTCTGATCAGTTGTAGCAACAATATTATTGAGGGAATTTTATTGCGAGCTAATATTTTTCATTCATCTGAGCTTGACTCGTCGGACGAAGTCAGCCGGTAGGGAGCGTTCGGATTGCATGGTGGGAACTGAGGAACAACGTGTGAAGAGGTGAAAAGGAATTTGATCAACGCCGATGTTCTCCCAACGTCGACAATTTATGTTTTGAGTGGTGAAAGTCACTACATGTACTCCCAGAATAGTTTAATCAGTCGTAGGAATGATATCGTGAGAATAATACTCGTTACTGGTAGTCGGGGATAAGCCTTCGTTATGCAGGTTCTCAAGTCCGATTAAGTCGGCAATTCTCATAAGATGTGTGTTGCATTGTAATTGCATTGTATTATTTCATTCTTAGAATTTATTGACACAATAAACAGTTTAGTGACTTGATGAGATCTGTCTTGCATTCTATCATTTTGTCAGAGAATCTTGAAAAACTGAGATCTGTGCCAATCGATTTCAGTAGCAAGCCACAATTTAAGTTTGTGATAAAAAATCAGGAAGTTGGTAATTTCATTTTTCCAGGCCGGAAAAATTTCCAGGCAAATATTTCCGAGCGCTGCCTGGGAACGAGGTTGATAAGCAAAATGGCGGACGTGTTTCTTGTAGATCACGGAAGCTGGCTAGTTAGTATTTCAGTCGCCTGAAAGCGCTAAATGTCCCTTTTTGCTGTCCGAGGAAAATGTCTTGAGTCGCAGAGAAGTTCGTGAGGGCCGTCGATGGATAAGCTGGCCGCCATTTGACGACCTGCCTGATGCCAGCATCGCAGGATCGCATGATATAGCACAATCGGAAGGTAGATTTAATAGTCCTGTAATAATTTGCTTTCGATTTAAGCAATAGAGCACTTTTTCCGTCTTTATATAGCCTCATGTAAACACGAGGAGGGCTGGGAGAATTCGAGACAGTTATGCAAACCCGAGGCACATACAGTCGAGGGTTCGTAACAACAAAAACAACAATTTATTTACCCCATAAACTTACATACATGCAGATAAATTATTCAAATAGATAGAGATAAAATAATATAACGGGGTCTGGCTGCCTGAAATAACTGAAAACTTAAAAGGGGCAGGCAGGCAGCATTACAATTTGTTTAGGATAATTTAGGTCGGACGGACACACATACATCACAATAGAAAAATATGGAAGGTAAAGCACAATAGTAGCAATATAAAAACCATACATTATTCGTTATTATTGCAAAACCATACAGTCACCAAATTCACACCCCAAGCAATTGACTTTGGAGTCAAACGCCCCTCCCCTCTCCCCCCAACGGGGGGTGAACTACTGCCACGTACACCTGCCCAACATACATACGTTTGTTCTCGAGCCCGCCTAGTGAAAAAAACACCCTCTCCACAACTATTCTCGACTTGCTGCCAATTTTCTTGCAAAACCATACAGTCACCAAATTCACACCCCAAGCAATTGACTTTGGAGTCAAACGCCCCTCCCCTCTCCCCCCAACGGGGGGTGAACTACTGCCACGTACACCTGCCCAACATACATACGTTTGTTCTCGAGCCCGCCTAGTGAAAAAACACCCTCTCCACAACTATTCTCGACTTGCTGCCAATTTTCTTGCAAAACCATACAGTCACCAAATTCACACCCCAAGCAATTGACTTTGGAGTCAAAACGCCCCTCCCCTCTCCCCCCAACGGGGGGTGAACTACTGCCACGTACACCTGCCCAACATACATACGTTTGTTCTCGAGCCCGCCTAGTGAAAAAATTTTCTTGCAAACCATACAGTCACCATACAATCACCCTGCAAAATTTGATCCAGGAAACGTCTTTTGGGGTCTGTTGGACTGGATTTACCTTGACTTTCATTTTTCATTTTCAGTTCAAGGCTGCCCAAACAGGCTGAATTAAGCCGATTCTGCATTCTACAGGTATGAACCTTTCATAGTTCAGCGGTGGAAGTCAGAGGAGGAAACTGTATTGTGAAACATGATTTTATTTTGGTGAGTTGACAAACTGGGGTAATTGTTTTGGCAGGGTAACAAGGCGAGGAAACTTGACAAGGCCACCTAGTTGATCTGGAAATCTGATCTAAGAGTTGGCCTGAACTTGGTTGTTTGTGGATGCATCCGGGTCAGGGAATCAGTTGTGGCGTCCACTGGAAAGCAACGTTTCAGCTTGAAAGCTGGCACTTCAAGTTGATAGCCATTTTGTTAGTCGAGCCACTCCAAATGACACTTTATAAGACTGATTTCTCACTTGAGGCTGTTATAGATGTCACCTGATGGAACAAATGAGAATATTTTTAAGTCCAGAGTTAAGAAATGTCTTAGTTTATCATTTATTTAAATATTTAGACATTTCAAATTCTCTGCAACAGTAATTAGTGGTATGTAAATTTTATAGTGTATAAAGCATGGCTATGAATATTATTGTCTTTAAAATCCCCCTGAAGAGTGAGAGATCACGGAACAGGCTTGTTGGGAATGAAAGTGTAGTTTTTGATGAAGTCTTCAATTCATTATCTTATTATAATACATATATCTATATCTACCTGGAGTTTTGAAAATGGGGTCTGTTAATATGGTGCTATTAAGTTATTTTCGTCTGTAAACTTTATCAAACCAGCTTGACTTGATTAAGCCATTTCGATTTTTTGGATTTCAATTTCAATTTGACTTTGACTTTTCTCGACAGAGGTTGGGGTTGTATATCAGAAATATGCAAAACTGTCAGAATCAAACTAGTTTGTTATTAAGTTGAAGCCAAATTAAAATTTTAAGCCCAACAGGGTTTTATGTACTAATATCTCCAGGAGTGTGCCTAATTTTGGATATCTATTTGGAGTTCCTGTCCCGTAATCCAAGTGAAGGTGTTTGGGTGTGGTTTCTTTGTACTCTTATGCCTAGTATCAAGTGGCTTTGACTTGTGCTGAGTGGAGAACATGCTATATACTAGGTAGAGATAGCACAGTTTTCAGGCATTGACTATGATTTAAAGGCTGTCTAGTGTGCCATTATTGATGCAATTGCTTGCAAAGGGCTTTCCTGTGATATGATGACATGAGCCTAAATATTTCCACAGGTGGCCAAGAGATTCTAGTTTCATTTCCTGGTTATGCTATATAAAGTTTGGAGTGTATAACTTCAGGTAAGCACTGCTTAAGTTACTCTATAAGACACTTGGTCTTATAGAAATTATTGGTCTTGGAAAAATTCAGGCTCATGGTATCATATCACATGAAAGCCCTTTGCAATCAATTGCCTCAATATAATTATAATTATAATATTAATTATAAATTTTCATTCATTTATCTTGCTACCTTGATATATTTACTTTTATGTAAGTTATGCATATGTACGTATAGATATATTTTTTATGTTAGCTTTTATTTATTGTTGATGTGATGTCTGAAAGGATTTTATCAACTAAATAAATGTAGTTGTACAATAATAGCACACTAAACTGTCTTAATCATAGTCAAATCCTGACAACTGTGCTATCTCTCTGGTTTTGAGGTCTTGTTTTGACAGAGTATGGCAAGGAAGCTTGACAAAGAAGGCCTCCTAGTGGTGATCTGGAAATCTAACCCAAGAGTTGGGAAGTTGATTCCGGAACTTGGTCTTCGTGGATGGATCCTGTTCTTGAGTTGTCAGGGAATCATTTGTGACATCCACCGGAAAGCGGTATCCCTTCCACAAGTCGGGAGTTTTTGCATGTATCAGCTCTAGAGTTACTAAGTTATCCAAGTAGTAATGGTACAATCAAATGAGTTTATTGTTTATTTAAATATTTAGACATTTCAAATTCTCTGCGGCAGTAATTACCGGTATGTCAATTGTATAGTGTACAAAGCATGGCTATGAATATTATTGTCTTTAAAATCCCCCTGAAGAGTGATAGATCACCTAACAGGCTTGTTGGGATGAAAGTGTAGTCTTCGATGAAGTCTTCAATTCATTATCTTATCATTCATTATCTTATTATATATGTTTCGAAAACCAGGTCCAACCATGTCCAACGGGCCCAGTAAAGCCCAGTGTCTTATGGAGTAACTCAGCAGTGCTTACTTCAAGTTCTACACTCCACACTTGATCTAGCATAAGCAGAAATTGACAATAGAATCTCTTGTCCTCCCTTCTGTGGAAAAATTCAGGCTGATGACATCATATCACATGAAAGCCCTTTGCAAGAAATTGCCTCAATAAATATTAATTATAAATTTTCATTCATTTATCTTGTTACCTTGATACAGCTACTTTTATTTAAGTTATGCATATGTACATATAGATATATTTTTTATGTTAGCTTTTATTTATAGTTGATGTGATGTCTGAAAGGATTTTATCAACTAAATAAATTTAGTTGTACAATAATGATAGTCAAATCCTGACAACTGTGATATCTCTCTGGTTTTGAGGTCTTGTTTTGACAGGGTGTGGTATGGAAGCTTGACAAAGAAGGTCTCCTACTGGTGATCTGGAAATGTAAACCAAGAGTTGGTAAGTTGATTCCGGAACTTGGTCTTTGTGGATGGATCCTGTTCTTGAGTTGTCAGGGAATCATTTGTGACCTCCACCGGAAAGCGGCATCCCTTCCGCAAGTCGGGACTTTTGGCATGTCTCAGCTCTAGAGTTACTGGGTTATCCAAGTAGTAATGGTACAATCAAATAAGTTTATTGTTTATTTAAATATTTAGACATTTCAAATTCTCTGCAACAGTAATTACCGGTATGTAAATTGTATAGTGTATAAAGCATGGCTATGAATATTATTGTCTCTAAAATCCCCCTGAAGAGTGAGAGATCACCTAACAGGCTTGTTGGGATGAAAGTGTAGTCTTTGATGAAGTCTTCAATTCATTATCTTATCATTCATTATCTTATTATATATGTTTCGAAAACCAGGTCCAACCATGTCCAACGGGCCCAGTAAAGCCCAGTGTCTTATGGAGTAACTCAGCAGTGCTTACTTCAAGTTCTACACTCCACACTTGATCTAGCATAAGCAGAAATTGACAATAGAATCTCTTGTCCTCCCTTCTGTGGAAAAATTCAGGCTGATGACATCATATCACATGAAAGCCCTTTGCAAGAAATTGCCTCAATAAATATTAATTATAAATTTTCATTCATTTATCTTGTTACCTTGATACAGCTACTTTTATTTAAGTTATGCATATGTACATATAGATATATTTTTTATGTTAGCTTTTATTTATAGTTGATGTGATGTCTGAAAGGATTTTATCAACTAAATAAATTTCGTTGTACAATAATGATAGTCAAATCCTGACAACTGTGATATCTCTCTGGTTTTGAGGTCTTGTTTTGACAGGGTGTGGCATGGAAGCTTGACAAAGAAGGTCTCCTACTGGTGATCTGGAAATCTAAACCAAGAGTTAGTAAGTTGATTCCGGAACTTGGTCTTTGTGGATGGATCCTGTTCTTGAGTTGTCAGGGAATCATTTGTGACATCCACCGGAAAGCGGCATCCCTTCCACAAGTCGGGACTTTTGTCTCAGCTCTAGAGTTACTGGGTTATCCAAGTAGTAATGGTACAATCAAATAAGTTTATTGTTTATTTAAATATTGCCTCAATCATTGGACACTAAACTGCCTTAAAATCATAGTCAATGCCTGAAAGCTATGCTAATTCTACTAAGTATATAGCATGTTCTTCACTCAGCACAAGTCAGACTGACTTGATACTATGGATACAAGTACAAAGAAACCACACCCCATCAACTTCCCTTGGATTAAGGGCCAGGAACGCCAAATAGGTATCCAAAATTAGCCACACTCCTATAGATATTAGAACATAAAACCCTGTTGGGCTTAAAATTTTCTTTAGCTCCAACTGAATAACAAACTAGTTTGATTCTGACAGTTATTTTTTATCTGGAAATAATTTAATATAATAAGTTAAGTTAAGTTATATGTGTGTATATACATATATGTTTTTATATTTTTATATTTATATTTTTCTATAGATGTGTAAACGATGTTGGTTAACCAACATCCAAGTATCGATTTTGTAAGTGCTGAAGAAGCCCGAACGGGCGAAACGTCCATGTATTAAAGACCACAAAGAGAAAAGTTCGCATCTTCTTCTGTTTATTCTACCTTTATATATTTCTATATATATAAGAAGAAATTGCTAATTGGGTTGTCAATGGCAATGCCAAGCCTGACAAGGCTTTTGGAACCATCAAAACCCATCCAGGGGAATCCCCTTCGGCTCATTACATCGTGCTGCGCACCGCCATTGAAAACCTTTCAGCATTTACCGAATTTTATCTTAAGCCTCTAGCCCAAACCTTGCCATTTAGACATTTCAAATGGTAATTATGTAAATTTTATAGTATATAAAGCATGGTTATGAATATTATTGTCATTAAATCCCCTGAAGAGTCTTGTTTGATTCTGACAGTTTGCCTTTTTAGTATTTTTTATCTGCAAATAATTTAATATTCAAGAGTTTTCATTGGCTTAGCGATCATGGGCTATGAGCCATTATGCCATGCTCTAAAAATGTTTTAGAGTCCGCATGTTATTGAAAAGTGCAGTAATGACTTGAATATTAGCGCAAATAAGTGTTTTCTCTCTTTTGCATCCCATCATCTAGTCAAAACTTTTGCCTAAGGGATCCACTCGGCGCCATTTAAGGTGATTCCTGAGAAATAAAATTTAGCGATGATTTTTTTTGAAAATTTACCTGAATGTTCTCTACCAAGCACTGTTTCGGAAAATAAAATTAAAATGATAGATCACCATTTTCGTTTAAGAGATGTGATTATAATAATGACCTGCAAAATAGAAACCTCTCAAATAGGGACACCTCGCTCTGTCCTTTCGGTGTACGTGTGATAGAGGTATGACTGTATATGTATCTACTCGGATTTCGAAAATGTACACTCCGGTGAGAATTTATGTCTATGAGCTTCCGCGTTTCTGCGCTTCCGCGTTTCCTCATTTTTTAAAGTTTGACAACAAAATTCCCAGTACTTGTTTAGAACTGTTCATCGTTATCGCCTGCCTAATATGAAGTGCTTAAGTTAAATATTTCACAAGGAAAGTTACTCGCGTGTTTCAAAGTAGGACACTTAGCCGTATTCCATGATAAGCAAAACATGACTATTCGAAGCGCGTTTTTTCTATGATACAATTACCAATTGAATTTTGTAAACCGGTCATATAACGCATAGTTATATACTTTAGAAGAATTCAGAGCGATTTCTAGTAACAATCCAAAGGACAGGACACACAGACAGAACGTGTACCATCATTTCACAAGTGCGAAACTTCACCTTATAACTGAGTACTTGTTTAAATATCGCTGTTCAACATTTCAGTACACAGTTATAGTGTATACTTGAAAAGAGAATTCAGATTTTCAGTGTACTAGATTCTGTAGGGTTTGCTTATACGGAAGAATATAGTTGTATACCTGCTTTTTAGAGGAAATATTACACTTCGAGTTAACTATGCTCATTTTACAAAATTCACGCGCGCGCCGTACACTTGAAATTGCCGAACTCGATTTCAATTTATTTCGCATAAGCTGCACTTCTGAATCAGAAAATTCGCTCCTTGGACGGGTAAGACTTATTCCTTGCACAATTAAGAGTTTGTTCCCCCTTGTAAGCATTTTAAATCCTATAAGAACGGAACGTGGAATGTGCACACAACAGTTCCCGCGCAAACACTTTCCCATCGATTGTCTTAAAAGAGATCGCTAAAAATTAATGCGGAAAGTTAAATTTTCTGCTCTTTTCAAGTGGAAGAGTTGATCTTTTTCTAGAAAAGTAGAATTGCTGGAACCTTTCACTGAGTCCATAGCCCTCACTCAACACCTTTTTAGCGTATTTAGTATTCTCTTCGTTCGAATCCAACGACTTCAAATCACCGACTTCGAAGCGATATATCTCTTTAGAGTTAATAGCTACTATACATCGGCAAAGACTAAATATGTTTCTTAGCAATCCATCTTTATTGTGTTAAAATTTCAGAAAAATCGAACGAAACCAGAGTTAATTAGTCAAAACTTTTGCCTAAGGGATCCACTCGGCGCCATTTAAGGTGATTCCTGAGAAATAAAATTTAGCGATGAGTTTTTTTGAAAATTTACCTGAATGTTCTCTACCAAGCACTGTTTCGGAAAATAAAATTGAAATGATAGATCACCATTTTCGTTTAAGAGATGTGATTATAATAATGACCTGCAAAATAGAAACCTCTCAAATAGGGACACCTCGCTCTGTCCTTTCGGTGTACGTGTGATAGAGGTATGACTGTATATGTATCTACTCGGATTTCGAAAATGTACACTCCGGTGAGAATTTATGTCTATGAGCTTCCGCGTTTCCGCGTTTCCGCGCTTCCGCGTTTCCTCATTTTTTAAAGTTTGACAACAAAATTCCCAGTACTTGTTTAGAACTGTTCATCGTTATCGCCTGCCTAATATGAAGTGCTTAAGTTAAATATTTCACAAGGAAAGTTACTCGCGTGTTTCAAAGTAGGACACTTAGCCGTATTCCATGATAAGCAAAACATGACTATTCGAAGCGCGTTTTTTCTATGATACAATTACCAATTGAATTTTGTAAACCGGTCATATAACGCATAGTTATATACTTTAGAAGAATTCAGAGCGATTTCTAGTAACAATCCAAAGGACAGGACACACAGACAGAACGTGTACCATCATTTCACAAGTGCGAAACTTCACCTTATAACTGAGCACTTGTTTAAATATGGCTGTTCAACATTTCAGTACACAGTTATAGTGTATACTTGAAAAGAGAATTCAGATTTTCAGTGTACTAGATTCTGTAGGGTTTGCTTATACGGAAGAATATAGTTGTATACCTGCTTTTTAGAGGAAATATTACACTTCGAGTTAACTATGCTCATTTTACAAAATTCACGCGCGCGGCGAACACTTGAAATTGCCGAACTCGATTTCAATTTATTTCGCATAAGCTGCACTTCTGAATCAGAAAATTCGCTCCTTGGACGGGTAAGACTTATTCCTTGCACAATTAAGAGTTTGTTCCCCCTTGTAAGCATTTTAAATCCTATAAGAACGGAACGTGGAATGTGCACACAACAGTTCCCGCGCAAACACTTTCCCATCGATTGTCTTAAAATTTCAAAGTATTATATTTCCGTGTCTTTTTACCTTTTAGCCACAAAATTTATACAAGTTGTTTGTCTGTGTCGAAGTTTACAGTGTGTATAATGTCATTTTCGTACGTTCAATTGGTCATTACTGCGCATGTGCTGCATTTTTCAATAAACATTTCCCCATACATTCTCTTCAAATTTCAAAGTATTATATTTTCGTGTGTTTTTACTTTTTAACCACAAAATTTATACAAGTTGTTTGCCTGTGTCTAAGTTTACAGTGTGCACAATTTCATGTTCGTACGTTCAATTGGTAGTTACTGCGCATGCTCTAAACATCGTAATTTTCCAATACATTGTCTTAAAATTTCAAAATACTGCCTTTTCATGTGTTTTTAACGTTTTACTACAAAATTTACACAAGTTGTTTGTTTCTGTCTAAGTTTACAGTGTGCACAATTTGAGGCGCGTACGTTGAATTTGTCGTTACTGCGCATGTACCGAATTTTTTCATACATTTCTTCTTATTTTACGATAGTCGTAACTTTGAAAATCGTAGAGCAATTGACAAATGCTTTGAAACAGAAAAACTGTGCATGATATTTACCTATTCAATATACGCAGAAGTTGTCACTGTCTTTGATAAAGTACTGCGCATGCCCTAAATATCGTCAAGTTTTCATAAGACATTTTCAGAATGCTCTATCTTCCTCATTTTTTAAAGTTTGACAACAAAATTCCCAGTACTTGTTTAGAACTGTTCATCGTTATCGCCTGCCTAATATGAAGTGCTTAAGTTAAATATTTCACAAGGAAAGTTACTCGCGTGTTTCAAAGTAGGACACTTAGACGTATTCCATGATAAGCAAAACATGACTATTCGAAGCGCGTTTTTTCTATGATACAATTACCAATTGAATTTTGTAAACCGGTCATATAACGCATAGTTATATACTTTAGAAGAATTCAGAGCGATTTCTAGTAACAATCCAAAGGACAGGACACACAGACAGAACGTGTACCATCATTTCACAAGTGCGAAACTTTACCTTATAACTGAGCACTTGTTTAAATATCGCTGTTCAACATTTCAGTATTAGGACCTTCTGTTGTACGTTTTCTTGTTAGTCACCTGTACGAAGGTAAGAAAAAAAAAGCGGGCATTTTAAGCTTTCGGATGAAAATATTTTAGCGTCAATATTGTCCGCTTTTCATCCAGGAACGTTTTTAACCGCAGAATAAGGTACCTTTTCCGCGCTTTTAAAGAGATCGCTAAAAATTAATGCGGAAAGTTAAATTTTCTGCTCTTTTCAAGTGGAAGAGTTGATCTTTTTCTAGAAAAGTAGAATTGCTGGAACCTTTCACTGAGTCCATAGCCCTCACTCAACACCTTTTTAGCGTATTTAGTATTCTCTTCGTTCGAATCCAACGACTTCAAATCACCGACTTCGAAGCGATATATCTCTTTAGAGTTAATAGCTACTATACATCGGCAAAGACTAAATATGTTTCTTAGCAATCCATCTTTATTGTGTTAAAATTTCAGAAAAATCGAACGAAACCAGAGTTAATTAGAATTTTTTTTGTGAGTCCACTATGACTTCCCTTGTGGACTAACAAAATACGCAGCTGTCAGTCATAGAATGATTCCGGCAATTCTGCTTTTTTTACAAAAAGATCAACTCTGCTAATTGAAAAGAGCAGAAAAATAAACTTTCTGCATTTATTTCTCATAGAACAAATGCAAAATTGTTACCTTATTTGTTAATGCGAGTCGATTAGTTGAAAAGTTAAAAAAGGTACCTTTTAAGAAAAAAAAAAGATTTTTAACCGCAGAATAAGGTACCTTTTCCGCGCTTTTAAAGAGATCGCTTCAACCTGAAAAAAGGGTACCTTTTTCGCGCTTTAAAGCTTTGTTTGGTAAAGTGAGAAATGCATGAAAAGTGGACAATATTGGCTTCAAAATATTTGCACTCGAAAGCTTAAAATACCCGCCTTACATAACAGAAAGCGACGTTTCGGTCAAAAAAAAAGCTAGAATTATTGCCTGAGAGCTGACAATTGAATTCTTCCCACTCCACAAGAGCTGGATCCTTTGCTAGTTTCCAGCTCTCCTGGGTTAGAGGCCTCAAAAAGGGATATGGGAACGAGAATGAAAAAATTCCCGTCAGCCATTTCGTCAATGGATCTCTGTTTTGACCGAATGACCACGAAAAACTCTGTGAACTTCGATCTTTTTCACCTCTTCCCTCGGCGCCATGCAGTCCATCGTTTCCTACCGGCTGACTTCTTCAGACGAGTCGAGCTCAGATGAATCCGATATTCAGCTCCAAACGCCTTCTAAGAGGCCACGCACGAGCAATTTCATGTTGCAGACAGAAACAGACGTTGATTGCGACGATCTGATCGAAGAAGGAGCAACCACGTGCACAGAAGAAACGACAGCAGAAGAATCACCAGAAAAACCAGAAGAATCACCAGAAAATCCAGAAGAATCAACAGAAGAAAAACCAGAAGAATCAACAGAAGAAGAAAGCAACTGCGTCGTACCCATGACCGAATTCAAACTTCGCAAACAGTCATATGCATTGGACATTGGACAATTGCCGCTGGAAATGCAGACATTTCTGCGCGAACTGAAAACCTTCTTCACTCGTCCAGTCCAGCTGGAAAGACAAGCAAGACCTTTGGCAACATCGACATACCAGAAAACCCAGGAAAGAATATTATGTGAGTTTATTGTCTGAGTTATTTCGCTCGCACAGTGTTGTTCAATAATTTAACGATTTTACGATGTGCAAACGAATTGATTTTCCCTTTTCATGCCCTTAGGCTTTCTTGGATTCTTGAGGTCTCGCCCTGGTGTGATACTGCAACCCGACGTCTTCCTACGTCAGTCTCTGTTGGAATCTTATCTGGATTTTCTCAAGGTGACGTGTAATGAATTTTTTGACGTTTGCGTGGGAACTGGGCCGAAATTGAGCGGCCATGTTGTGACGTGTCATTTATGTTTCTAGTTTTGAAATCCATTTGTAAACATCTGCTCAAAGGAGACTAAAGTCTTCAGAAAGATTGTGTTTTCTGAACGGAAACTACCACAGTTTCCGTTATAAAAATTTGTGGAATCAGTTCATACTGTAAAGTTCAACGAACGTTTCAGCCTGAAATTTGCACGCCAGACACAGTCGTGTTTCAGGGTATATCGATTACAGTATCTGATGCGTGAATTCATCTTATTGACTGCAGAATTTGTTTTCCTGCAAGTACGTGAGGTCAAAATTTCACTTCTAAAAAGTGATATTTACAACTATTGTTATTCTTGTTAAAACCGTACTTCCCGGTGTACGAGTCGAGCCCTGCATTTTTTTGACCACAAAATTGAGCTTGTAACAGTTTAAGGCATGTTTACTGAACAAAAATATTTTTTTTTAGTCGTGGATACGCGGAGCGTAGAAACGACTAATTGTTAGGGGGCAGAATATGTGTCACTCGCTCAGATGTAAACAAATCAATATGTCGACGGTAAACCAATTGATATTGACTTTTCCAAACTTTGCGGAATGCCCAATTCTACCATCGAGATTACCGTGGAAGAAAATTCTGAACTTATTTACCACTGACAGTGATCAGCATTAGAAAAAATTTTATCTCAAAACCAGAAATATGTGTATATGTAAACCAGTTGGAATCACTCGTGCAAAAGGGTGAAAGTTGTATTTTGCTCTTGATTGTGTTTGTTTTCAAAACAAGAACTGCGAAACATAAAAGGGCCGCTCAAGTGTCAGTTGTCTTTGATGATGAACTTGTACATGTTGTTCAATATGAAGTGTAAGAAATGAAATCATAGCTATTGTGCTTCAAGGGCAAAGTTATTTACTTCAGGTGATATCGACTTAGACCCGGAACCTATTGTTACTCAGGGAAATAATCCAAACAATCTTATTGCATTGTTACAATTTCGATTTGCACAACATGGGATTAGCTGTAATTGTTCCGTCACCTGTAACAATTTTCCGTACACAGCTTTTTTTTCTTATTTGATTTTTCTAAATTTAAGAAATACTTGTTGCTTGTAAACATTCCAGTTCTTCAAGGTTTTCTTTCGACGGGTCATTTTCGCAATTTTTGGTACAGCTCTGTAATTTTTCATCCAAATCTTGGACCTTGGCTTTGCTGCTGTGGCCTTTTTCTTTGCTGTACTTGATAGTTATTTTCAAGTTTCAAGTTCAAGTTCAAGTTTATTATTAAATCAACAAAATTTTACAAAAACAACGCTAACCCGCAAATAGCTGAGGCTAATCTAGGCGGGTAGCGAGTAAGACTGTTTAAAGAGTAAATCAAATGTTAGTGTTACATACCAGTAAAGAGATGAAACAAATGCACGTCTAGCAAATAAATAAATAAATAAATAAATAAGTAGGTAAATAAGTAGGTAAATGAATAAATGGATGAAATAGAAATCGCAATTAGACAAAGCTATTTTGAGTATTTATTTTGAAATTTATCGATTAGAAAAGATGTGCCAACATAATCGTCCTCTTCCATTAAAGCTTGTTAGTTATTGTTTTCGACTGACTGTTCAGGGCTACTTCCTGAATCTTGATAAACAGTGTAATGCTTTTTTTCTCTCTCTCTCTCTCTCTCTCCTTTTGCAGGACCAACGAAATTTGTCAGCTGCCACCATATCCAACCACTGCTCTTCGCTTCTGTATCCTGCGAAATTCCTTCACCGGGAGAGCGCACCCGTTTACCAGGACATCCCTGTCATTAAGCAGCTAAGAACACAGGCAACACTTCTACAGCGTCAAGGCGATGTCGAACGTCCTCAAACTAAGGAAGAGCTGACGCTTCTGAACCGTTGGCTTGACTGGTAAGCGCTAGTAATATTATTTTACTGCTTTGTGTTGGGTGACAGGAGAGCTTGTCATGCAGTTTTAACGTGTCACCTGTCCTGCGAAAACGTACGGCCAAGCCAAATGGCAACAGACATGAAATAACTTTTAGGTAGAAACACACATAAGAACTCGCACAGTTATGACTCAAAAACATGCAGAACTTTGTGCTGAGAGAATGCCTTTTCCATCCTTGACAGTACCTCTGCGTCCTTTCAACTGAAAATTAAGGAGGCCATGTCAATTTAACACTTTCGTTGTAATTTTTTGACACTGCAACTGTATTCGCAACTGACGACGGATGTTGATTATCCGAAACATGTTTTGTAAACTTGGAAGTGCGTGTTTCTAACTAAAAGCTATTTTTGACATTGTAAACAGTATAAACCTTACTGATTGTCATCAGAGGGTAATTAGAATTTAGTGAATTGAAAATTAACCAACTCTTGAGACTTTGTTGAAAAACGTTTCACTTCTTTGTCATTTAATTTTAAAAGAGGATAGAGTAGTCCTCTCTACCCTCTGTGTATCCATGTCTGAAACCTACATGTATGAATAACTGCAGCCTAATATCACTATGCAACATTTTGCAGGGAACAGATTGTGAATGCGTGCAGCGTGCAGAGAGATTACTTTGAGATGGCTGTCAACAAAAGAGATAAGGCCCGGGAATGCTGCGACTTGGTTATCTTGGCAATGTATGTTTTCATTCCGCCGGGCCGCGGCGTCGAAGTTCGCACGCTAGAGATTCAAACCAACTGGCAACAATTTCATCCTGCGCAGGTCAAAGATAAGAATGTCCTCTTGGTGAAGGGATCAGAAGAGGTCACGCTTTACTTCCACAACTATAAGACT
>CAXHUQ010000372.1:0-102500 GCA_964020085.1 Micromussa lordhowensis
AACACTGTTACACAAGACAAACTGCAACTGCCCTACATGAAACTTCTACCGAAAGTACATAAACTAACTGATGCTGCCTCACCCTCAAACCTTAACAAACTGACTGGACGACCAATTATAACTGCACACAGCTGGACAACCTCTAACCCCTCACGTTTACTTGGTACCGAACTTGACAAAATTATTTTACGACTGAAAGACATTTTTGAAGAACGAAATATACCTTACCCATTAATTTACAACTCAACAGACCTTTTAGACTTACTTCACGATTTTTATGTTGACGACATTGACAAATTCACTTTAACAACTTTTGACTTTACATCACTCTACACCAACATCTCATTTTCAGACACCATCCATGCCATCATCACCAGTTGTAAATTACTTGCCTTACCAACATTCTACAGAGACTTTTTACTTAATTTAAACAATTTTGTTAACGACCGTAATTTTTTCCTTTCTGGACAGGACATTTATCAACAGACCAAAGGGGTTGCGATGGGCAGCTACCATAGTCGGCAAATTGCCGATTTGGTTTTGCTGCTCAGCGAACTTACATTTTTTTCAAACAATGACACCACTGGCCTTTTTATTTTTTGTAGATACATTGACGATGGATTTATGTTGACTGACAGAAACAGCATTACAAACCATATCACCCATTTATCCTCTACATATCCTTCCCAAATCCCCATCACTTTCACTACAAACTGTCATTCCACTCACTACCTGGACCTCACAATTTCACTCAATTACCACACTATCCTGTATCACAAAATTCACCATCACATTTACCAAAAACCACATCACAAATACATGTATCCACACTTCTCATCAAATCATCCACAACACATTTTCACAGGCATCATCAAGACTGAGACAATACGATACAGCAGACTGTCAAAGACCAAAGACGACTACAGCTTTATACACAAACTGTTTACTTTACGACTGACTGCTTTAGACTACCCCAGCAAACTTATTACTGACAACTCCTACCCTTGGCTACCTTATTACAATCACAAACGACGACGACTTAACAAAACACACCGCTCCAATAACAAACCTACAGTTTACTACCACAGCAAATACAACAAACATGCCCGAACTGACAAAGTTGTACGCCACATCCTACACAAATACCACAACATACATATCCCCAAACTCACCAAAGCTTACTGCAACACCACAAAACTCCACACTATGCTACTCACCAACAAACTCCTACACTCAAAAATTATAAATTCTTAATAATTTTACTATTCAACAGCTAGTCTACTCACTATTTTACACTTATTATACTCCAATTTTAGCAAATTTAATGATACAAATGTGATCAATGTACTCTTGTACATTTATGTAAATCTTGAATTATTTTCAAACTAAATTGCATTCAATACGAAAAAATTACCACTGATATAGAATAGCAATGATATCAGTGACGTCACCTATTGTTATTAATATGCCAACCAGACAACTATTGGCTGGTGAAGTAAAGAATTCTTTTGTTTAGCGTTTCGCACATTTAAATAACAAAAACAATGTTTGTAAACAAATATCTATATTCTTTTATTAATAATTCAATTGTATTTTAAGACTGCAATTGACCACCAAGACACCATTCATGTACTTCATGAAAAATTTTTTATCAAAATTCCAATTTGGCTTAATTGTAATATTTCTATACTTTCATTACCCTTATTGCGGGGTTTATTCCACACTATCTGCGTCAAAAATTTAAGTTTCTATTACATGTATTTATATCTGCTTTGTACTGTAAATATTTACACAGCCATTAAGACTTAAGGGTTAAGTTAAATCCATTCGAATTTTAATGTATTAAATCCTTACATTAATAAATATTTCACTTAAATTCTTAATGTTTGAATTGAATTGCACATCTCAACAACCATTTCTTAGATCATTATAATTATCTCTACGATACAATGGTTATCTAAGTTCCGATTTTAAATGCACTTGACTCACCGCTCAACTGACGCCATACTTTTTACCCAACCAGGATGGAACGAAGCATCTCAACAACAAATCCCCTTCCAACAACGTTCGATTTCCCAACGTTAACGTTTCCTTTTCATTTCTACTCCCAAAGCACATCGTTGTCTCCTTTATCACAAGATATACTTGTTTTTTTCGACAATTCAGAGGTATAAATTTCTCTAACGACAGAGCACGAGAAAACTAATTCAACAATTCCCAAGAGCAATCGCGCGCTGCCGGTGCGTCATAGCGATCACGCAATACGATCACGCCATAATGACGTGACCATCCCAGATAAAGATCTTTCCACTTCACTGACTAGAAACAAGAAGCCGGCAACAACAACAATTTTTATTGGTTTCTTTTTTGCCTGAACGACAAAACAGCGTCCTTTCATATCTCATAAGGTATCTATCTATATTAGCTTTGTGTAATTATTAACACGCCCCTCTCCTCTTACATTTTAATCCCCTTTCATGACATTTCCATTCAATATACATTTGGAGACACGCCAGTTTTTACACTTTTTAATTGATACTTTTCAGTTTTTATTTCTGAGTCCATTTATTTTGTTTACATATTTATTCTCCTCGGTATTATCTCCGCATTTTGCCCGAGTAAGTTCCAATATGTTTTCCAAATTTCTCCCGTAAGTTGCGCTATTTTTCTTGTTTTCTTCAACAAGGACTCGGCACGAGGATGTCGGGCATTGACCTGGTACCAGGTTAGAAACATCCTTGCTCGGTTGTGCTTTGCCCCTGACGACTCACAACCATTAGGAGCCTAGGTGCCGATGCATCCTTTTTTCCTCTACCCGGCCGGATGGTTTCCATTTCTTTCCATCTCTATCTATCTCAAACCTCTTATTGATATTTCGTTTCCTTGACTTCTACTCCTCAATCCAACTTCTCTGAAACGAATTTCAATTTACAGATATTACTATGTATTACATATAAATACCTCCATCTTTATTCCACATTATTAACTGATGTTTCGACAACAATTCTAAATTATTCTCAATTTCCCCTCCTCGTTGTTGTTTTGAAACCGGTCCCAAACCCTCACAAGACACATTAACCCCTACCCCTACCCCTACCCCTACCCCTACCCCTACCACACCCTCAGCCCTCATCAACTCTCAATATTATTAATTCAACCAACATTTTAAGAACGAAGGTTGTCTCCTTTCTATATATAATAAAAATTTTTACTTTAAAATATCATCATATTTCCCAGAACAAAAATTGTTCTTTTCTAATAAGTATTACCAAGGCTATATCCTGCAACCACAAAGAGAACGATGCTATATTAAATTGTTTTCCTGTTGTTTATTTTTAATATAAAGATTTGTTGTTGCTGTTATTCCTCTTTGATATTTATCTCCCCATCCCCTCCATACAATCCCACCCACCTTCTCTATAATCAAAAGAAATTTTAAATTTTCTACCTAGCCCTCCTACACTAAACCAAACCCAAAAAAGGATTTTCTCACAGCCATTACCTGAAACTAACCCTGAAAATTTGATTCACTTTAAGGAATAACTTTACCCCATTTCACATACCCCAAGCTATATTTTTGTCCAAACTACATATAATAGTTTTCAATCAACCCATCGACCGAACACTAATCAACGAAAATAGCCATAAAAAATCAAGAAAACTTTTATCAAGACCTTTATGCAAATAATAACTCTACAGTAGATCTTTCTTTCTAATAACCCTTTTACCTTTTCTACAGCTACAACAACATAAACACTTATGGAAATAGATCACATCTCCACTATACAGTTTTTTAACACCCGCATATGGCAACAATCAAGACAACAAATTACAAATGAACGCCTACAACTTTTTTACTTACTTAACGGAGACGTCTTTTATTCCATCCAAACCTGGCCCACCGACATACAACAACTTTTCTGGAAAAAACCTACAGGAGACAATGACACTTTCAAACTTTTATTGTTTTTCATTGGCAATGGTTGTTCACCAGAAGTTATATCAAAATGGATCTTAACGTCACAGCATTGGGCATCACATACCAAAGGAGAAAAGAGAGCGAGGCAAATTGACTTCATAATACAAAACCTCAATTCTAAAGGCCACATGTGGTTCTATTTTGACCTTCACCATAGTCAATGGCTATATCTAAATGGAGAAAGGAGAAATTCAATCAATTCATAATCCCTTATAAATCACACATTACTAGGTAATTATGCTTTTACATTACAAACCCACCACACATACTCCTTAGGTATTTGTTTTCCATATGATAAATAAATAATCCTACCCTTACCCTCTTAGAATTTTAACACCCTACCCTATCCCAAGCACCCAAACAGCTCAAAAAACACCTGCCACTAGCAATTTTTTACCACCTTCCAAGTCAACATTTTTATCCCCATTCCTTACTTTATGCTCATGGTTGCTTTGCTATAACATTTCATTTTAAAAATTTTTTTCCATTTTAATTTAATTTAATTTATTTATTTTTATACTAATTTTAATACTTTTTATCATAATTGAGTTTGAAGTGTGCTGTGTTACAGAGGTCGCTCACTCAATTTTAACCACTAACCTTTTTGTTAATTTTATATCAATTCACATTCCCGCCCTTACATACACTACTTTCCTTTTACCCGCTGATCACGAGATTGCTCATCAGTGGAGTGGGAACCCACATTGCTGGGATCCCATATATCAACACCAAAGGAAGCCACAAAGGTTGCTAGTGAAACTACTGACTAATATACTTAATACAAAACGATTGACTGTATCTACAGTAGGGATACAACTATTATTCTAGTCAACTCTTTGAATGGTATTGGTGTTCTTACATGCACTCAGACCTTTTTTGTTTTTTATCTAACAATACTAATTACTAAATTTAAAAGCATACCTTAGCATACTCATTAATCTCCTCCTCACATGTCCCCTTTGTCTTTTTTTTCAACTCTTAGTTATTATGAATATCTCTCAATTATTATTTTTTGACTAATAATTTTTCCATTCTTCGCATTTCTTATCTTCATTTTAAAGTTAACAACTCCAAAACTCATATCGATTTACAGAAATCATGACGAGGACTACGAACACCTCCAGAAAAATCAAAAAAAGAAAAAGAAACGAAGACACCGACCTCTGCGTTGATGCTCCAACGGGTGCGACTCCGGGGAGTTCATCTAACAATACTGCACCTGTGTTGACCTCCCTTCCCTTAGGAACATCTAAAACAGAAAAAAACAAGAAGAAGAAAGCTAAAAAAAGGTTAAAGAAGAAACAACGTAAAGCCAACAACAGCAGTAGGAGTAGCCAGGCTGCTAGACCAGGCCCCTCTTTCATCCCCAGTACCAGACGCTGGAAATGGAAAACTCTTAAATCTGCTTCCTTCACACTAAAACAGAAAAAATTACTCTTCCAAGTTCACCATCTATCAACAATCTTAGAAAGAAATAAATCCACCATTTACAACCTACAATCCAACCTATCTACAACAAGTTTTAAGACCAACACTGGAAACCTTACCTTCACTACTGAAAGCTGCACTCAACAAACACCTCCTCTTATCTTACAAGCCATCAAATACCTTGAAGATGAAAACAAAACACTAACAAATAAAATCCTGCAACTCCAAGAAAAAGAAAAGTCAGAACATCTAAAGCGAGTACAACACCTAAAAAGACTCAACAGAAACCATGGCTACTTCCTACGTAAACGCATCTACAGTCTTACTACTAATCTAAACAATTTCCTTAATCACATTCAATCAAGAATCTACCTCTGGGAACAGAATACAGCTCTTCTCCTAGAAATTCAACACAATCTCGTACGGAAATCACTACTACTAGCAGAAAAAGAAAACCTAGCATCCACCAACAAAATACACAACTTCACTGACATCAGCCTTCCACCTGACCTCACTGAACTTTTGAACAAAGGAACTAATTTTATACCTACTACGGACAACATCAACATCCCTACCCTCAGGAAAACAATATCTTCAGAAGTCAACTCCGCTCTCTCCAAAGTTATCTGCAAAGGAACCTCCCACCAAGCCGCGAACCAACCTGTCAGAAAGAAATCTTCAAACTTTAACAACAGATACCATCCTTACACCAAAAAGAATCCCGTCAAACTACTTCAAGAAAAACAAACTAAACCTCATTTTAATTTACATATTATCGATTATGTTCATAACACTACTTCTTACTTCAAACAATACCTACAATCTTCAAACTTTAAAAACCTTATCAATCCACAACACCTCAACATCACTCAGTCACTCACATCCCACATCCGCAACCTGAACACACGCAATGACATAATCCTTACAAAGACAGACAAGAACATGGGATGGGCACTTGTGCCTACCACATGGTTTACAAACGAATACACTAGACAACTTTCAGACTCCTCTACTTACAAACGAATTAACAATTTTGACCAAACTAAGACTATCACAGACTCCAACAAATTACTACGCAAGCTACAAATACACTTTAACAAACTGCTTACAACCTCGACTGACAAGCAACTACTTAACACTGTTACACAAGACAAACTGCAACTGCCCTACATGAAACTTCTACCGAAAGTACATAAACTAACTGATGCTGCCTCACCCTCAAACCTTAACAAACTGACTGGACGACCAATTATAACTGCACACAGCTGGACAACCTCTAACCCCTCACGTTTACTTGGTACCGAACTTGACAAAATTATTTTACGACTGAAAGACATTTTTGAAGAACGAAATATACCTTACCCATTAATTTACAACTCAACAGACCTTTTAGACTTACTTCACGATTTTTATGTTGACGACATTGACAAATTCACTTTAACAACTTTTGACTTTACATCACTCTACACCAACATCTCATTTTCAGACACCATCCATGCCATCATCACCAGTTGTAAATTACTTGCCTTACCAACATTCTACAGAGACTTTTTACTTAATTTAAACAATTTTGTTAACGACCGTAATTTTTTCCTTTCTGGACAGGACATTTATCAACAGACCAAAGGGGTTGCGATGGGCAGCTACCATAGTCGGCAAATTGCCGATTTGGTTTTGCTGCTCAGCGAACTTACATTTTTTTCAAACAATGACACCACTGGCCTTTTTATTTTTTGTAGATACATTGACGATGGATTTATGTTGACTGACAGAAACAGCATTACAAACCATATCACCCATTTATCCTCTACATATCCTTCCCAAATCCCCATCACTTTCACTACAAACTGTCATTCCACTCACTACCTGGACCTCACAATTTCACTCAATTACCACACTATCCTGTATCACAAAATTCACCATCACATTTACCAAAAACCACATCACAAATACATGTATCCACACTTCTCATCAAATCATCCACAACACATTTTCACAGGCATCATCAAGACTGAGACAATACGATACAGCAGACTGTCAAAGACCAAAGACGACTACAGCTTTATACACAAACTGTTTACTTTACGACTGACTGCTTTAGACTACCCCAGCAAACTTATTACTGACAACTCCTACCCTTGGCTACCTTATTACAATCACAAACGACGACGACTTAACAAAACACACCGCTCCAATAACAAACCTACAGTTTACTACCACAGCAAATACAACAAACATGCCCGAACTGACAAAGTTGTACGCCACATCCTACACAAATACCACAACATACATATCCCCAAACTCACCAAAGCTTACTGCAACACCACAAAACTCCACACTATGCTACTCACCAACAAACTCCTACACTCAAAAATTATAAATTCTTAATAATTTTACTATTCAACAGCTAGTCTACTCACTATTTTACACTTATTATACTCCAATTTTAGCAAATTTAATGATACAAATGTGATCAATGTACTCTTGTACATTTATGTAAATCTTGAATTATTTTCAAACTAAATTGCATTCAATACGAAAAAATTACCACTGATATAGAATAGCAATGATATCAGTGACGTCACCTATTGTTATTAATATGCCAACCAGACAACTATTGGCTGGTGAAGTAAAGAATTCTTTTGTTTAGCGTTTCGCACATTTAAATAACAAAAACAATGTTTGTAAACAAATATCTATATTCTTTTATTAATAATTCAATTGTATTTTAAGACTGCAATTGACCACCAAGACACCATTCATGTACTTCATGAAAAATTTTTTATCAAAATTCCAATTTGGCTTAATTGTAATATTTCTATACTTTCATTACCCTTATTGCGGGGTTTATTCCACACTATCTGCGTCAAAAATTTAAGTTTCTATTACATGTATTTATATCTGCTTTGTACTGTAAATATTTACACAGCCATTAAGACTTAAGGGTTAAGTTAAATCCATTCGAATTTTAATGTATTAAATCCTTACATTAATAAATATTTCACTTAAATTCTTAATGTTTGAATTGAATTGCACATCTCAACAACCATTTCTTAGATCATTATAATTATCTCTACGATACAATGGTTATCTAAGTTCCGATTTTAAATGCACTTGACTCACCGCTCAACTGACGCCATACTTTTTACCCAACCAGGATGGAACGAAGCATCTCAACAACAAATCCCCTTCCAACAACGTTCGATTTCCCAACGTTAACGTTTCCTTTTCATTTCTACTCCCAAAGCACATCGTTGTCTCCTTTATCACAAGATATACTTGTTTTTTTCGACAATTCAGAGGTATAAATTTCTCTAACGACAGAGCACGAGAAAACTAATTCAACAATTCCCAAGAGCAATCGCGCGCTGCCGGTGCGTCATAGCGATCACGCAATACGATCACGCCATAATGACGTGACCATCCCAGATAAAGATCTTTCCACTTCACTGACTAGAAACAAGAAGCCGGCAACAACAACAATTTTTATTGGTTTCTTTTTTGCCTGAACGACAAAACAGCGTCCTTTCATATCTCATAAGGTATCTATCTATATTAGCTTTGTGTAATTATTAACACGCCCCTCTCCTCTTACATTTTAATCCCCTTTCATGACATTTCCATTCAATATACATTTGGAGACACGCCAGTTTTTACACTTTTTAATTGATACTTTTCAGTTTTTATTTCTGAGTCCATTTATTTTGTTTACATATTTATTCTCCTCGGTATTATCTCCGCATTTTGCCCGAGTAAGTTCCAATATGTTTTCCAAATTTCTCCCGTAAGTTGCGCTATTTTTCTTGTTTTCTTCAACAAGGACTCGGCACGAGGATGTCGGGCATTGACCTGGTACCAGGTTAGAAACATCCTTGCTCGGTTGTGCTTTGCCCCTGACGACTCACAACCATTAGGAGCCTAGGTGCCGATGCATCCTTTTTTCCTCTACCCGGCCGGATGGTTTCCATTTCTTTCCATCTCTATCTATCTCAAACCTCTTATTGATATTTCGTTTCCTTGACTTCTACTCCTCAATCCAACTTCTCTGAAACGAATTTCAATTTACAGATATTACTATGTATTACATATAAATACCTCCATCTTTATTCCACATTATTAACTGATGTTTCGACAACAATTCTAAATTATTCTCAATTTCCCCTCCTCGTTGTTGTTTTGAAACCGGTCCCAAACCCTCACAAGACACATTAACCCCTACCCCTACCCCTACCCCTACCCCTACCCCTACCACACCCTCAGCCCTCATCAACTCTCAATATTATTAATTCAACCAACATTTTAAGAACGAAGGTTGTCTCCTTTCTATATATAATAAAAATTTTTACTTTAAAATATCATCATATTTCCCAGAACAAAAATTGTTCTTTTCTAATAAGTATTACCAAGGCTATATCCTGCAACCACAAAGAGAACGATGCTATATTAAATTGTTTTCCTGTTGTTTATTTTTAATATAAAGATTTGTTGTTGCTGTTATTCCTCTTTGATATTTATCTCCCCATCCCCTCCATACAATCCCACCCACCTTCTCTATAATCAAAAGAAATTTTAAATTTTCTACCTAGCCCTCCTACACTAAACCAAACCCAAAAAAGGATTTTCTCACAGCCATTACCTGAAACTAACCCTGAAAATTTGATTCACTTTAAGGAATAACTTTACCCCATTTCACATACCCCAAGCTATATTTTTGTCCAAACTACATATAATAGTTTTCAATCAACCCATCGACCGAACACTAATCAACGAAAATAGCCATAAAAAATCAAGAAAACTTTTATCAAGACCTTTATGCAAATAATAACTCTACAGTAGATCTTTCTTTCTAATAACCCTTTTACCTTTTCTACAGCTACAACAACATAAACACTTATGGAAATAGATCACATCTCCACTATACAGTTTTTTAACACCCGCATATGGCAACAATCAAGACAACAAATTACAAATGAACGCCTACAACTTTTTTACTTACTTAACGGAGACGTCTTTTATTCCATCCAAACCTGGCCCACCGACATACAACAACTTTTCTGGAAAAAACCTACAGGAGACAATGACACTTTCAAACTTTTATTGTTTTTCATTGGCAATGGTTGTTCACCAGAAGTTATATCAAAATGGATCTTAACGTCACAGCATTGGGCATCACATACCAAAGGAGAAAAGAGAGCGAGGCAAATTGACTTCATAATACAAAACCTCAATTCTAAAGGCCACATGTGGTTCTATTTTGACCTTCACCATAGTCAATGGCTATATCTAAATGGAGAAAGGAGAAATTCAATCAATTCATAATCCCTTATAAATCACACATTACTAGGTAATTATGCTTTTACATTACAAACCCACCACACATACTCCTTAGGTATTTGTTTTCCATATGATAAATAAATAATCCTACCCTTACCCTCTTAGAATTTTAACACCCTACCCTATCCCAAGCACCCAAACAGCTCAAAAAACACCTGCCACTAGCAATTTTTTACCACCTTCCAAGTCAACATTTTTATCCCCATTCCTTACTTTATGCTCATGGTTGCTTTGCTATAACATTTCATTTTAAAAATTTTTTTCCATTTTAATTTAATTTAATTTATTTATTTTTATACTAATTTTAATACTTTTTATCATAATTGAGTTTGAAGTGTGCTGTGTTACAGAGGTCGCTCACTCAATTTTAACCACTAACCTTTTTGTTAATTTTATATCAATTCACATTCCCGCCCTTACATACACTACTTTCCTTTTACCCGCTGATCACGAGATTGCTCATCAGTGGAGTGGGAACCCACATTGCTGGGATCCCATATATCAACACCAAAGGAAGCCACAAAGGTTGCTAGTGAAACTACTGACTAATATACTTAATACAAAACGATTGACTGTATCTACAGTAGGGATACAACTATTATTCTAGTCAACTCTTTGAATGGTATTGGTGTTCTTACATGCACTCAGACCTTTTTTGTTTTTTATCTAACAATACTAATTACTAAATTTAAAAGCATACCTTAGCATACTCATTAATCTCCTCCTCACATGTCCCCTTTGTCTTTTTTTTCAACTCTTAGTTATTATGAATATCTCTCAATTATTATTTTTTGACTAATAATTTTTCCATTCTTCGCATTTCTTATCTTCATTTTAAAGTTAACAACTCCAAAACTCATATCGATTTACAGAAATCATGACGAGGACTACGAACACCTCCAGAAAAATCAAAAAAAGAAAAAGAAACGAAGACACCGACCTCTGCGTTGATGCTCCAACGGGTGCGACTCCGGGGAGTTCATCTAACAATACTGCACCTGTGTTGACCTCCCTTCCCTTAGGAACATCTAAAACAGAAAAAAACAAGAAGAAGAAAGCTAAAAAAAGGTTAAAGAAGAAACAACGTAAAGCCAACAACAGCAGTAGGAGTAGCCAGGCTGCTAGACCAGGCCCCTCTTTCATCCCCAGTACCAGACGCTGGAAATGGAAAACTCTTAAATCTGCTTCCTTCACACTAAAACAGAAAAAATTACTCTTCCAAGTTCACCATCTATCAACAATCTTAGAAAGAAATAAATCCACCATTTACAACCTACAATCCAACCTATCTACAACAAGTTTTAAGACCAACACTGGAAACCTTACCTTCACTACTGAAAGCTGCACTCAACAAACACCTCCTCTTATCTTACAAGCCATCAAATACCTTGAAGATGAAAACAAAACACTAACAAATAAAATCCTGCAACTCCAAGAAAAAGAAAAGTCAGAACATCTAAAGCGAGTACAACACCTAAAAAGACTCAACAGAAACCATGGCTACTTCCTACGTAAACGCATCTACAGTCTTACTACTAATCTAAACAATTTCCTTAATCACATTCAATCAAGAATCTACCTCTGGGAACAGAATACAGCTCTTCTCCTAGAAATTCAACACAATCTCGTACGGAAATCACTACTACTAGCAGAAAAAGAAAACCTAGCATCCACCAACAAAATACACAACTTCACTGACATCAGCCTTCCACCTGACCTCACTGAACTTTTGAACAAAGGAACTAATTTTATACCTACTACGGACAACATCAACATCCCTACCCTCAGGAAAACAATATCTTCAGAAGTCAACTCCGCTCTCTCCAAAGTTATCTGCAAAGGAACCTCCCACCAAGCCGCGAACCAACCTGTCAGAAAGAAATCTTCAAACTTTAACAACAGATACCATCCTTACACCAAAAAGAATCCCGTCAAACTACTTCAAGAAAAACAAACTAAACCTCATTTTAATTTACATATTATCGATTATGTTCATAACACTACTTCTTACTTCAAACAATACCTACAATCTTCAAACTTTAAAAACCTTATCAATCCACAACACCTCAACATCACTCAGTCACTCACATCCCACATCCGCAACCTGAACACACGCAATGACATAATCCTTACAAAGACAGACAAGAACATGGGATGGGCACTTGTGCCTACCACATGGTTTACAAACGAATACACTAGACAACTTTCAGACTCCTCTACTTACAAACGAATTAACAATTTTGACCAAACTAAGACTATCACAGACTCCAACAAATTACTACGCAAGCTACAAATACACTTTAACAAACTGCTTACAACCTCGACTGACAAGCAACTACTTAACACTGTTACACAAGACAAACTGCAACTGCCCTACATGAAACTTCTACCGAAAGTACATAAACTAACTGATGCTGCCTCACCCTCAAACCTTAACAAACTGACTGGACGACCAATTATAACTGCACACAGCTGGACAACCTCTAACCCCTCACGTTTACTTGGTACCGAACTTGACAAAATTATTTTACGACTGAAAGACATTTTTGAAGAACGAAATATACCTTACCCATTAATTTACAACTCAACAGACCTTTTAGACTTACTTCACGATTTTTATGTTGACGACATTGACAAATTCACTTTAACAACTTTTGACTTTACATCACTCTACACCAACATCTCATTTTCAGACACCATCCATGCCATCATCACCAGTTGTAAATTACTTGCCTTACCAACATTCTACAGAGACTTTTTACTTAATTTAAACAATTTTGTTAACGACCGTAATTTTTTCCTTTCTGGACAGGACATTTATCAACAGACCAAAGGGGTTGCGATGGGCAGCTACCATAGTCGGCAAATTGCCGATTTGGTTTTGCTGCTCAGCGAACTTACATTTTTTTCAAACAATGACACCACTGGCCTTTTTATTTTTTGTAGATACATTGACGATGGATTTATGTTGACTGACAGAAACAGCATTACAAACCATATCACCCATTTATCCTCTACATATCCTTCCCAAATCCCCATCACTTTCACTACAAACTGTCATTCCACTCACTACCTGGACCTCACAATTTCACTCAATTACCACACTATCCTGTATCACAAAATTCACCATCACATTTACCAAAAACCACATCACAAATACATGTATCCACACTTCTCATCAAATCATCCACAACACATTTTCACAGGCATCATCAAGACTGAGACAATACGATACAGCAGACTGTCAAAGACCAAAGACGACTACAGCTTTATACACAAACTGTTTACTTTACGACTGACTGCTTTAGACTACCCCAGCAAACTTATTACTGACAACTCCTACCCTTGGCTACCTTATTACAATCACAAACGACGACGACTTAACAAAACACACCGCTCCAATAACAAACCTACAGTTTACTACCACAGCAAATACAACAAACATGCCCGAACTGACAAAGTTGTACGCCACATCCTACACAAATACCACAACATACATATCCCCAAACTCACCAAAGCTTACTGCAACACCACAAAACTCCACACTATGCTACTCACCAACAAACTCCTACACTCAAAAATTATAAATTCTTAATAATTTTACTATTCAACAGCTAGTCTACTCACTATTTTACACTTATTATACTCCAATTTTAGCAAATTTAATGATACAAATGTGATCAATGTACTCTTGTACATTTATGTAAATCTTGAATTATTTTCAAACTAAATTGCATTCAATACGAAAAAATTACCACTGATATAGAATAGCAATGATATCAGTGACGTCACCTATTGTTATTAATATGCCAACCAGACAACTATTGGCTGGTGAAGTAAAGAATTCTTTTGTTTAGCGTTTCGCACATTTAAATAACAAAAACAATGTTTGTAAACAAATATCTATATTCTTTTATTAATAATTCAATTGTATTTTAAGACTGCAATTGACCACCAAGACACCATTCATGTACTTCATGAAAAATTTTTTATCAAAATTCCAATTTGGCTTAATTGTAATATTTCTATACTTTCATTACCCTTATTGCGGGGTTTATTCCACACTATCTGCGTCAAAAATTTAAGTTTCTATTACATGTATTTATATCTGCTTTGTACTGTAAATATTTACACAGCCATTAAGACTTAAGGGTTAAGTTAAATCCATTCGAATTTTAATGTATTAAATCCTTACATTAATAAATATTTCACTTAAATTCTTAATGTTTGAATTGAATTGCACATCTCAACAACCATTTCTTAGATCATTATAATTATCTCTACGATACAATGGTTATCTAAGTTCCGATTTTAAATGCACTTGACTCACCGCTCAACTGACGCCATACTTTTTACCCAACCAGGATGGAACGAAGCATCTCAACAACAAATCCCCTTCCAACAACGTTCGATTTCCCAACGTTAACGTTTCCTTTTCATTTCTACTCCCAAAGCACATCGTTGTCTCCTTTATCACAAGATATACTTGTTTTTTTCGACAATTCAGAGGTATAAATTTCTCTAACGACAGAGCACGAGAAAACTAATTCAACAATTCCCAAGAGCAATCGCGCGCTGCCGGTGCGTCATAGCGATCACGCAATACGATCACGCCATAATGACGTGACCATCCCAGATAAAGATCTTTCCACTTCACTGACTAGAAACAAGAAGCCGGCAACAACAACAATTTTTATTGGTTTCTTTTTTGCCTGAACGACAAAACAGCGTCCTTTCATATCTCATAAGGTATCTATCTATATTAGCTTTGTGTAATTATTAACACGCCCCTCTCCTCTTACATTTTAATCCCCTTTCATGACATTTCCATTCAATATACATTTGGAGACACGCCAGTTTTTACACTTTTTAATTGATACTTTTCAGTTTTTATTTCTGAGTCCATTTATTTTGTTTACATATTTATTCTCCTCGGTATTATCTCCGCATTTTGCCCGAGTAAGTTCCAATATGTTTTCCAAATTTCTCCCGTAAGTTGCGCTATTTTTCTTGTTTTCTTCAACAAGGACTCGGCACGAGGATGTCGGGCATTGACCTGGTACCAGGTTAGAAACATCCTTGCTCGGTTGTGCTTTGCCCCTGACGACTCACAACCATTAGGAGCCTAGGTGCCGATGCATCCTTTTTTCCTCTACCCGGCCGGATGGTTTCCATTTCTTTCCATCTCTATCTATCTCAAACCTCTTATTGATATTTCGTTTCCTTGACTTCTACTCCTCAATCCAACTTCTCTGAAACGAATTTCAATTTACAGATATTACTATGTATTACATATAAATACCTCCATCTTTATTCCACATTATTAACTGATGTTTCGACAACAATTCTAAATTATTCTCAATTTCCCCTCCTCGTTGTTGTTTTGAAACCGGTCCCAAACCCTCACAAGACACATTAACCCCTACCCCTACCCCTACCCCTACCCCTACCCCTACCACACCCTCAGCCCTCATCAACTCTCAATATTATTAATTCAACCAACATTTTAAGAACGAAGGTTGTCTCCTTTCTATATATAATAAAAATTTTTACTTTAAAATATCATCATATTTCCCAGAACAAAAATTGTTCTTTTCTAATAAGTATTACCAAGGCTATATCCTGCAACCACAAAGAGAACGATGCTATATTAAATTGTTTTCCTGTTGTTTATTTTTAATATAAAGATTTGTTGTTGCTGTTATTCCTCTTTGATATTTATCTCCCCATCCCCTCCATACAATCCCACCCACCTTCTCTATAATCAAAAGAAATTTTAAATTTTCTACCTAGCCCTCCTACACTAAACCAAACCCAAAAAAGGATTTTCTCACAGCCATTACCTGAAACTAACCCTGAAAATTTGATTCACTTTAAGGAATAACTTTACCCCATTTCACATACCCCAAGCTATATTTTTGTCCAAACTACATATAATAGTTTTCAATCAACCCATCGACCGAACACTAATCAACGAAAATAGCCATAAAAAATCAAGAAAACTTTTATCAAGACCTTTATGCAAATAATAACTCTACAGTAGATCTTTCTTTCTAATAACCCTTTTACCTTTTCTACAGCTACAACAACATAAACACTTATGGAAATAGATCACATCTCCACTATACAGTTTTTTAACACCCGCATATGGCAACAATCAAGACAACAAATTACAAATGAACGCCTACAACTTTTTTACTTACTTAACGGAGACGTCTTTTATTCCATCCAAACCTGGCCCACCGACATACAACAACTTTTCTGGAAAAAACCTACAGGAGACAATGACACTTTCAAACTTTTATTGTTTTTCATTGGCAATGGTTGTTCACCAGAAGTTATATCAAAATGGATCTTAACGTCACAGCATTGGGCATCACATACCAAAGGAGAAAAGAGAGCGAGGCAAATTGACTTCATAATACAAAACCTCAATTCTAAAGGCCACATGTGGTTCTATTTTGACCTTCACCATAGTCAATGGCTATATCTAAATGGAGAAAGGAGAAATTCAATCAATTCATAATCCCTTATAAATCACACATTACTAGGTAATTATGCTTTTACATTACAAACCCACCACACATACTCCTTAGGTATTTGTTTTCCATATGATAAATAAATAATCCTACCCTTACCCTCTTAGAATTTTAACACCCTACCCTATCCCAAGCACCCAAACAGCTCAAAAAACACCTGCCACTAGCAATTTTTTACCACCTTCCAAGTCAACATTTTTATCCCCATTCCTTACTTTATGCTCATGGTTGCTTTGCTATAACATTTCATTTTAAAAATTTTTTTCCATTTTAATTTAATTTAATTTATTTATTTTTATACTAATTTTAATACTTTTTATCATAATTGAGTTTGAAGTGTGCTGTGTTACAGAGGTCGCTCACTCAATTTTAACCACTAACCTTTTTGTTAATTTTATATCAATTCACATTCCCGCCCTTACATACACTACTTTCCTTTTACCCGCTGATCACGAGATTGCTCATCAGTGGAGTGGGAACCCACATTGCTGGGATCCCATATATCAACACCAAAGGAAGCCACAAAGGTTGCTAGTGAAACTACTGACTAATATACTTAATACAAAACGATTGACTGTATCTACAGTAGGGATACAACTATTATTCTAGTCAACTCTTTGAATGGTATTGGTGTTCTTACATGCACTCAGACCTTTTTTGTTTTTTATCTAACAATACTAATTACTAAATTTAAAAGCATACCTTAGCATACTCATTAATCTCCTCCTCACATGTCCCCTTTGTCTTTTTTTTCAACTCTTAGTTATTATGAATATCTCTCAATTATTATTTTTTGACTAATAATTTTTCCATTCTTCGCATTTCTTATCTTCATTTTAAAGTTAACAACTCCAAAACTCATATCGATTTACAGAAATCATGACGAGGACTACGAACACCTCCAGAAAAATCAAAAAAAGAAAAAGAAACGAAGACACCGACCTCTGCGTTGATGCTCCAACGGGTGCGACTCCGGGGAGTTCATCTAACAATACTGCACCCGTGTTGACCTCCCTTCCCTTAGGAACATCTAAAACAGAAAAAAACAAGAAGAAGAAAGCTAAAAAAAGGTTAAAGAAGAAACAACGTAAAGCCAACAACAGCAGTAGGAGTAGCCAGGCTGCTAGACCAGGCCCCTCTTTCATCCCCAGTACCAGACGCTGGAAATGGAAAACTCTTAAATCTGCTTCCTTCACACTAAAACAGAAAAAATTACTCTTCCAAGTTCACCATCTATCAACAATCTTAGAAAGAAATAAATCCACCATTTACAACCTACAATCCAACCTATCTACAACAAGTTTTAAGACCAACACTGGAAACCTTACCTTCACTACTGAAAGCTGCACTCAACAAACACCTCCTCTTATCTTACAAGCCATCAAATACCTTGAAGATGAAAACAAAACACTAACAAATAAAATCCTGCAACTCCAAGAAAAAGAAAAGTCAGAACATCTAAAGCGAGTACAACACCTAAAAAGACTCAACAGAAACCATGGCTACTTCCTACGTAAACGCATCTACAGTCTTACTACTAATCTAAACAATTTCCTTAATCACATTCAATCAAGAATCTACCTCTGGGAACAGAATACAGCTCTTCTCCTAGAAATTCAACACAATCTCGTACGGAAATCACTACTACTAGCAGAAAAAGAAAACCTAGCATCCACCAACAAAATACACAACTTCACTGACATCAGCCTTCCACCTGACCTCACTGAACTTTTGAACAAAGGAACTAATTTTATACCTACTACGGACAACATCAACATCCCTACCCTCAGGAAAACAATATCTTCAGAAGTCAACTCCGCTCTCTCCAAAGTTATCTGCAAAGGAACCTCCCACCAAGCCGCGAACCAACCTGTCAGAAAGAAATCTTCAAACTTTAACAACAGATACCATCCTTACACCAAAAAGAATCCCGTCAAACTACTTCAAGAAAAACAAACTAAACCTCATTTTAATTTACATATTATCGATTATGTTCATAACACTACTTCTTACTTCAAACAATACCTACAATCTTCAAACTTTAAAAACCTTATCAATCCACAACACCTCAACATCACTCAGTCACTCACATCCCACATCCGCAACCTGAACACACGCAATGACATAATCCTTACAAAGACAGACAAGAACATGGGATGGGCACTTGTGCCTACCACATGGTTTACAAACGAATACACTAGACAACTTTCAGACTCCTCTACTTACAAACGAATTAACAATTTTGACCAAACTAAGACTATCACAGACTCCAACAAATTACTACGCAAGCTACAAATACACTTTAACAAACTGCTTACAACCTCGACTGACAAGCAACTACTTAACACTGTTACACAAGACAAACTGCAACTGCCCTACATGAAACTTCTACCGAAAGTACATAAACTAACTGATGCTGCCTCACCCTCAAACCTTAACAAACTGACTGGACGACCAATTATAACTGCACACAGCTGGACAACCTCTAACCCCTCACGTTTACTTGGTACCGAACTTGACAAAATTATTTTACGACTGAAAGACATTTTTGAAGAACGAAATATACCTTACCCATTAATTTACAACTCAACAGACCTTTTAGACTTACTTCACGATTTTTATGTTGACGACATTGACAAATTCACTTTAACAACTTTTGACTTTACATCACTCTACACCAACATCTCATTTTCAGACACCATCCATGCCATCATCACCAGTTGTAAATTACTTGCCTTACCAACATTCTACAGAGACTTTTTACTTAATTTAAACAATTTTGTTAACGACCGTAATTTTTTCCTTTCTGGACAGGACATTTATCAACAGACCAAAGGGGTTGCGATGGGCAGCTACCATAGTCGGCAAATTGCCGATTTGGTTTTGCTGCTCAGCGAACTTACATTTTTTTCAAACAATGACACCACTGGCCTTTTTATTTTTTGTAGATACATTGACGATGGATTTATGTTGACTGACAGAAACAGCATTACAAACCATATCACCCATTTATCCTCTACATATCCTTCCCAAATCCCCATCACTTTCACTACAAACTGTCATTCCACTCACTACCTGGACCTCACAATTTCACTCAATTACCACACTATCCTGTATCACAAAATTCACCATCACATTTACCAAAAACCACATCACAAATACATGTATCCACACTTCTCATCAAATCATCCACAACACATTTTCACAGGCATCATCAAGACTGAGACAATACGATACAGCAGACTGTCAAAGACCAAAGACGACTACAGCTTTATACACAAACTGTTTACTTTACGACTGACTGCTTTAGACTACCCCAGCAAACTTATTACTGACAACTCCTACCCTTGGCTACCTTATTACAATCACAAACGACGACGACTTAACAAAACACACCGCTCCAATAACAAACCTACAGTTTACTACCACAGCAAATACAACAAACATGCCCGAACTGACAAAGTTGTACGCCACATCCTACACAAATACCACAACATACATATCCCCAAACTCACCAAAGCTTACTGCAACACCACAAAACTCCACACTATGCTACTCACCAACAAACTCCTACACTCAAAAATTATAAATTCTTAATAATTTTACTATTCAACAGCTAGTCTACTCACTATTTTACACTTATTATACTCCAATTTTAGCAAATTTAATGATACAAATGTGATCAATGTACTCTTGTACATTTATGTAAATCTTGAATTATTTTCAAACTAAATTGCATTCAATACGAAAAAATTACCACTGATATAGAATAGCAATGATATCAGTGACGTCACCTATTGTTATTAATATGCCAACCAGACAACTATTGGCTGGTGAAGTAAAGAATTCTTTTGTTTAGCGTTTCGCACATTTAAATAACAAAAACAATGTTTGTAAACAAATATCTATATTCTTTTATTAATAATTCAATTGTATTTTAAGACTGCAATTGACCACCAAGACACCATTCATGTACTTCATGAAAAATTTTTTATCAAAATTCCAATTTGGCTTAATTGTAATATTTCTATACTTTCATTACCCTTATTGCGGGGTTTATTCCACACTATCTGCGTCAAAAATTTAAGTTTCTATTACATGTATTTATATCTGCTTTGTACTGTAAATATTTACACAGCCATTAAGACTTAAGGGTTAAGTTAAATCCATTCGAATTTTAATGTATTAAATCCTTACATTAATAAATATTTCACTTAAATTCTTAATGTTTGAATTGAATTGCACATCTCAACAACCATTTCTTAGATCATTATAATTATCTCTACGATACAATGGTTATCTAAGTTCCGATTTTAAATGCACTTGACTCACCGCTCAACTGACGCCATACTTTTTACCCAACCAGGATGGAACGAAGCATCTCAACAACAAATCCCCTTCCAACAACGTTCGATTTCCCAACGTTAACGTTTCCTTTTCATTTCTACTCCCAAAGCACATCGTTGTCTCCTTTATCACAAGATATACTTGTTTTTTTCGACAATTCAGAGGTATAAATTTCTCTAACGACAGAGCACGAGAAAACTAATTCAACAATTCCCAAGAGCAATCGCGCGCTGCCGGTGCGTCATAGCGATCACGCAATACGATCACGCCATAATGACGTGACCATCCCAGATAAAGATCTTTCCACTTCACTGACTAGAAACAAGAAGCCGGCAACAACAACAATTTTTATTGGTTTCTTTTTTGCCTGAACGACAAAACAGCGTCCTTTCATATCTCATAAGGTATCTATCTATATTAGCTTTGTGTAATTATTAACACGCCCCTCTCCTCTTACATTTTAATCCCCTTTCATGACATTTCCATTCAATATACATTTGGAGACACGCCAGTTTTTACACTTTTTAATTGATACTTTTCAGTTTTTATTTCTGAGTCCATTTATTTTGTTTACATATTTATTCTCCTCGGTATTATCTCCGCATTTTGCCCGAGTAAGTTCCAATATGTTTTCCAAATTTCTCCCGTAAGTTGCGCTATTTTTCTTGTTTTCTTCAACAAGGACTCGGCACGAGGATGTCGGGCATTGACCTGGTACCAGGTTAGAAACATCCTTGCTCGGTTGTGCTTTGCCCCTGACGACTCACAACCATTAGGAGCCTAGGTGCCGATGCATCCTTTTTTCCTCTACCCGGCCGGATGGTTTCCATTTCTTTCCATCTCTATCTATCTCAAACCTCTTATTGATATTTCGTTTCCTTGACTTCTACTCCTCAATCCAACTTCTCTGAAACGAATTTCAATTTACAGATATTACTATGTATTACATATAAATACCTCCATCTTTATTCCACATTATTAACTGATGTTTCGACAACAATTCTAAATTATTCTCAATTTCCCCTCCTCGTTGTTGTTTTGAAACCGGTCCCAAACCCTCACAAGACACATTAACCCCTACCCCTACCCCTACCCCTACCCCTACCCCTACCACACCCTCAGCCCTCATCAACTCTCAATATTATTAATTCAACCAACATTTTAAGAACGAAGGTTGTCTCCTTTCTATATATAATAAAAATTTTTACTTTAAAATATCATCATATTTCCCAGAACAAAAATTGTTCTTTTCTAATAAGTATTACCAAGGCTATATCCTGCAACCACAAAGAGAACGATGCTATATTAAATTGTTTTCCTGTTGTTTATTTTTAATATAAAGATTTGTTGTTGCTGTTATTCCTCTTTGATATTTATCTCCCCATCCCCTCCATACAATCCCACCCACCTTCTCTATAATCAAAAGAAATTTTAAATTTTCTACCTAGCCCTCCTACACTAAACCAAACCCAAAAAAGGATTTTCTCACAGCCATTACCTGAAACTAACCCTGAAAATTTGATTCACTTTAAGGAATAACTTTACCCCATTTCACATACCCCAAGCTATATTTTTGTCCAAACTACATATAATAGTTTTCAATCAACCCATCGACCGAACACTAATCAACGAAAATAGCCATAAAAAATCAAGAAAACTTTTATCAAGACCTTTATGCAAATAATAACTCTACAGTAGATCTTTCTTTCTAATAACCCTTTTACCTTTTCTACAGCTACAACAACATAAACACTTATGGAAATAGATCACATCTCCACTATACAGTTTTTTAACACCCGCATATGGCAACAATCAAGACAACAAATTACAAATGAACGCCTACAACTTTTTTACTTACTTAACGGAGACGTCTTTTATTCCATCCAAACCTGGCCCACCGACATACAACAACTTTTCTGGAAAAAACCTACAGGAGACAATGACACTTTCAAACTTTTATTGTTTTTCATTGGCAATGGTTGTTCACCAGAAGTTATATCAAAATGGATCTTAACGTCACAGCATTGGGCATCACATACCAAAGGAGAAAAGAGAGCGAGGCAAATTGACTTCATAATACAAAACCTCAATTCTAAAGGCCACATGTGGTTCTATTTTGACCTTCACCATAGTCAATGGCTATATCTAAATGGAGAAAGGAGAAATTCAATCAATTCATAATCCCTTATAAATCACACATTACTAGGTAATTATGCTTTTACATTACAAACCCACCACACATACTCCTTAGGTATTTGTTTTCCATATGATAAATAAATAATCCTACCCTTACCCTCTTAGAATTTTAACACCCTACCCTATCCCAAGCACCCAAACAGCTCAAAAAACACCTGCCACTAGCAATTTTTTACCACCTTCCAAGTCAACATTTTTATCCCCATTCCTTACTTTATGCTCATGGTTGCTTTGCTATAACATTTCATTTTAAAAATTTTTTTCCATTTTAATTTAATTTAATTTATTTATTTTTATACTAATTTTAATACTTTTTATCATAATTGAGTTTGAAGTGTGCTGTGTTACAGAGGTCGCTCACTCAATTTTAACCACTAACCTTTTTGTTAATTTTATATCAATTCACATTCCCGCCCTTACATACACTACTTTCCTTTTACCCGCTGATCACGAGATTGCTCATCAGTGGAGTGGGAACCCACATTGCTGGGATCCCATATATCAACACCAAAGGAAGCCACAAAGGTTGCTAGTGAAACTACTGACTAATATACTTAATACAAAACGATTGACTGTATCTACAGTAGGGATACAACTATTATTCTAGTCAACTCTTTGAATGGTATTGGTGTTCTTACATGCACTCAGACCTTTTTTGTTTTTTATCTAACAATACTAATTACTAAATTTAAAAGCATACCTTAGCATACTCATTAATCTCCTCCTCACATGTCCCCTTTGTCTTTTTTTTCAACTCTTAGTTATTATGAATATCTCTCAATTATTATTTTTTGACTAATAATTTTTCCATTCTTCGCATTTCTTATCTTCATTTTAAAGTTAACAACTCCAAAACTCATATCGATTTACAGAAATCATGACGAGGACTACGAACACCTCCAGAAAAATCAAAAAAAGAAAAAGAAACGAAGACACCGACCTCTGCGTTGATGCTCCAACGGGTGCGACTCCGGGGAGTTCATCTAACAATACTGCACCTGTGTTGACCTCCCTTCCCTTAGGAACATCTAAAACAGAAAAAAACAAGAAGAAGAAAGCTAAAAAAAGGTTAAAGAAGAAACAACGTAAAGCCAACAACAGCAGTAGGAGTAGCCAGGCTGCTAGACCAGGCCCCTCTTTCATCCCCAGTACCAGACGCTGGAAATGGAAAACTCTTAAATCTGCTTCCTTCACACTAAAACAGAAAAAATTACTCTTCCAAGTTCACCATCTATCAACAATCTTAGAAAGAAATAAATCCACCATTTACAACCTACAATCCAACCTATCTACAACAAGTTTTAAGACCAACACTGGAAACCTTACCTTCACTACTGAAAGCTGCACTCAACAAACACCTCCTCTTATCTTACAAGCCATCAAATACCTTGAAGATGAAAACAAAACACTAACAAATAAAATCCTGCAACTCCAAGAAAAAGAAAAGTCAGAACATCTAAAGCGAGTACAACACCTAAAAAGACTCAACAGAAACCATGGCTACTTCCTACGTAAACGCATCTACAGTCTTACTACTAATCTAAACAATTTCCTTAATCACATTCAATCAAGAATCTACCTCTGGGAACAGAATACAGCTCTTCTCCTAGAAATTCAACACAATCTCGTACGGAAATCACTACTACTAGCAGAAAAAGAAAACCTAGCATCCACCAACAAAATACACAACTTCACTGACATCAGCCTTCCACCTGACCTCACTGAACTTTTGAACAAAGGAACTAATTTTATACCTACTACGGACAACATCAACATCCCTACCCTCAGGAAAACAATATCTTCAGAAGTCAACTCCGCTCTCTCCAAAGTTATCTGCAAAGGAACCTCCCACCAAGCCGCGAACCAACCTGTCAGAAAGAAATCTTCAAACTTTAACAACAGATACCATCCTTACACCAAAAAGAATCCCGTCAAACTACTTCAAGAAAAACAAACTAAACCTCATTTTAATTTACATATTATCGATTATGTTCATAACACTACTTCTTACTTCAAACAATACCTACAATCTTCAAACTTTAAAAACCTTATCAATCCACAACACCTCAACATCACTCAGTCACTCACATCCCACATCCGCAACCTGAACACACGCAATGACATAATCCTTACAAAGACAGACAAGAACATGGGATGGGCACTTGTGCCTACCACATGGTTTACAAACGAATACACTAGACAACTTTCAGACTCCTCTACTTACAAACGAATTAACAATTTTGACCAAACTAAGACTATCACAGACTCCAACAAATTACTACGCAAGCTACAAATACACTTTAACAAACTGCTTACAACCTCGACTGACAAGCAACTACTTAACACTGTTACACAAGACAAACTGCAACTGCCCTACATGAAACTTCTACCGAAAGTACATAAACTAACTGATGCTGCCTCACCCTCAAACCTTAACAAACTGACTGGACGACCAATTATAACTGCACACAGCTGGACAACCTCTAACCCCTCACGTTTACTTGGTACCGAACTTGACAAAATTATTTTACGACTGAAAGACATTTTTGAAGAACGAAATATACCTTACCCATTAATTTACAACTCAACAGACCTTTTAGACTTACTTCACGATTTTTATGTTGACGACATTGACAAATTCACTTTAACAACTTTTGACTTTACATCACTCTACACCAACATCTCATTTTCAGACACCATCCATGCCATCATCACCAGTTGTAAATTACTTGCCTTACCAACATTCTACAGAGACTTTTTACTTAATTTAAACAATTTTGTTAACGACCGTAATTTTTTCCTTTCTGGACAGGACATTTATCAACAGACCAAAGGGGTTGCGATGGGCAGCTACCATAGTCGGCAAATTGCCGATTTGGTTTTGCTGCTCAGCGAACTTACATTTTTTTCAAACAATGACACCACTGGCCTTTTTATTTTTTGTAGATACATTGACGATGGATTTATGTTGACTGACAGAAACAGCATTACAAACCATATCACCCATTTATCCTCTACATATCCTTCCCAAATCCCCATCACTTTCACTACAAACTGTCATTCCACTCACTACCTGGACCTCACAATTTCACTCAATTACCACACTATCCTGTATCACAAAATTCACCATCACATTTACCAAAAACCACATCACAAATACATGTATCCACACTTCTCATCAAATCATCCACAACACATTTTCACAGGCATCATCAAGACTGAGACAATACGATACAGCAGACTGTCAAAGACCAAAGACGACTACAGCTTTATACACAAACTGTTTACTTTACGACTGACTGCTTTAGACTACCCCAGCAAACTTATTACTGACAACTCCTACCCTTGGCTACCTTATTACAATCACAAACGACGACGACTTAACAAAACACACCGCTCCAATAACAAACCTACAGTTTACTACCACAGCAAATACAACAAACATGCCCGAACTGACAAAGTTGTACGCCACATCCTACACAAATACCACAACATACATATCCCCAAACTCACCAAAGCTTACTGCAACACCACAAAACTCCACACTATGCTACTCACCAACAAACTCCTACACTCAAAAATTATAAATTCTTAATAATTTTACTATTCAACAGCTAGTCTACTCACTATTTTACACTTATTATACTCCAATTTTAGCAAATTTAATGATACAAATGTGATCAATGTACTCTTGTACATTTATGTAAATCTTGAATTATTTTCAAACTAAATTGCATTCAATACGAAAAAATTACCACTGATATAGAATAGCAATGATATCAGTGACGTCACCTATTGTTATTAATATGCCAACCAGACAACTATTGGCTGGTGAAGTAAAGAATTCTTTTGTTTAGCGTTTCGCACATTTAAATAACAAAAACAATGTTTGTAAACAAATATCTATATTCTTTTATTAATAATTCAATTGTATTTTAAGACTGCAATTGACCACCAAGACACCATTCATGTACTTCATGAAAAATTTTTTATCAAAATTCCAATTTGGCTTAATTGTAATATTTCTATACTTTCATTACCCTTATTGCGGGGTTTATTCCACACTATCTGCGTCAAAAATTTAAGTTTCTATTACATGTATTTATATCTGCTTTGTACTGTAAATATTTACACAGCCATTAAGACTTAAGGGTTAAGTTAAATCCATTCGAATTTTAATGTATTAAATCCTTACATTAATAAATATTTCACTTAAATTCTTAATGTTTGAATTGAATTGCACATCTCAACAACCATTTCTTAGATCATTATAATTATCTCTACGATACAATGGTTATCTAAGTTCCGATTTTAAATGCACTTGACTCACCGCTCAACTGACGCCATACTTTTTACCCAACCAGGATGGAACGAAGCATCTCAACAACAAATCCCCTTCCAACAACGTTCGATTTCCCAACGTTAACGTTTCCTTTTCATTTCTACTCCCAAAGCACATCGTTGTCTCCTTTATCACAAGATATACTTGTTTTTTTCGACAATTCAGAGGTATAAATTTCTCTAACGACAGAGCACGAGAAAACTAATTCAACAATTCCCAAGAGCAATCGCGCGCTGCCGGTGCGTCATAGCGATCACGCAATACGATCACGCCATAATGACGTGACCATCCCAGATAAAGATCTTTCCACTTCACTGACTAGAAACAAGAAGCCGGCAACAACAACAATTTTTATTGGTTTCTTTTTTGCCTGAACGACAAAACAGCGTCCTTTCATATCTCATAAGGTATCTATCTATATTAGCTTTGTGTAATTATTAACACGCCCCTCTCCTCTTACATTTTAATCCCCTTTCATGACATTTCCATTCAATATACATTTGGAGACACGCCAGTTTTTACACTTTTTAATTGATACTTTTCAGTTTTTATTTCTGAGTCCATTTATTTTGTTTACATATTTATTCTCCTCGGTATTATCTCCGCATTTTGCCCGAGTAAGTTCCAATATGTTTTCCAAATTTCTCCCGTAAGTTGCGCTATTTTTCTTGTTTTCTTCAACAAGGACTCGGCACGAGGATGTCGGGCATTGACCTGGTACCAGGTTAGAAACATCCTTGCTCGGTTGTGCTTTGCCCCTGACGACTCACAACCATTAGGAGCCTAGGTGCCGATGCATCCTTTTTTCCTCTACCCGGCCGGATGGTTTCCATTTCTTTCCATCTCTATCTATCTCAAACCTCTTATTGATATTTCGTTTCCTTGACTTCTACTCCTCAATCCAACTTCTCTGAAACGAATTTCAATTTACAGATATTACTATGTATTACATATAAATACCTCCATCTTTATTCCACATTATTAACTGATGTTTCGACAACAATTCTAAATTATTCTCAATTTCCCCTCCTCGTTGTTGTTTTGAAACCGGTCCCAAACCCTCACAAGACACATTAACCCCTACCCCTACCCCTACCCCTACCCCTACCCCTACCACACCCTCAGCCCTCATCAACTCTCAATATTATTAATTCAACCAACATTTTAAGAACGAAGGTTGTCTCCTTTCTATATATAATAAAAATTTTTACTTTAAAATATCATCATATTTCCCAGAACAAAAATTGTTCTTTTCTAATAAGTATTACCAAGGCTATATCCTGCAACCACAAAGAGAACGATGCTATATTAAATTGTTTTCCTGTTGTTTATTTTTAATATAAAGATTTGTTGTTGCTGTTATTCCTCTTTGATATTTATCTCCCCATCCCCTCCATACAATCCCACCCACCTTCTCTATAATCAAAAGAAATTTTAAATTTTCTACCTAGCCCTCCTACACTAAACCAAACCCAAAAAAGGATTTTCTCACAGCCATTACCTGAAACTAACCCTGAAAATTTGATTCACTTTAAGGAATAACTTTACCCCATTTCACATACCCCAAGCTATATTTTTGTCCAAACTACATATAATAGTTTTCAATCAACCCATCGACCGAACACTAATCAACGAAAATAGCCATAAAAAATCAAGAAAACTTTTATCAAGACCTTTATGCAAATAATAACTCTACAGTAGATCTTTCTTTCTAATAACCCTTTTACCTTTTCTACAGCTACAACAACATAAACACTTATGGAAATAGATCACATCTCCACTATACAGTTTTTTAACACCCGCATATGGCAACAATCAAGACAACAAATTACAAATGAACGCCTACAACTTTTTTACTTACTTAACGGAGACGTCTTTTATTCCATCCAAACCTGGCCCACCGACATACAACAACTTTTCTGGAAAAAACCTACAGGAGACAATGACACTTTCAAACTTTTATTGTTTTTCATTGGCAATGGTTGTTCACCAGAAGTTATATCAAAATGGATCTTAACGTCACAGCATTGGGCATCACATACCAAAGGAGAAAAGAGAGCGAGGCAAATTGACTTCATAATACAAAACCTCAATTCTAAAGGCCACATGTGGTTCTATTTTGACCTTCACCATAGTCAATGGCTATATCTAAATGGAGAAAGGAGAAATTCAATCAATTCATAATCCCTTATAAATCACACATTACTAGGTAATTATGCTTTTACATTACAAACCCACCACACATACTCCTTAGGTATTTGTTTTCCATATGATAAATAAATAATCCTACCCTTACCCTCTTAGAATTTTAACACCCTACCCTATCCCAAGCACCCAAACAGCTCAAAAAACACCTGCCACTAGCAATTTTTTACCACCTTCCAAGTCAACATTTTTATCCCCATTCCTTACTTTATGCTCATGGTTGCTTTGCTATAACATTTCATTTTAAAAATTTTTTTCCATTTTAATTTAATTTAATTTATTTATTTTTATACTAATTTTAATACTTTTTATCATAATTGAGTTTGAAGTGTGCTGTGTTACAGAGGTCGCTCACTCAATTTTAACCACTAACCTTTTTGTTAATTTTATATCAATTCACATTCCCGCCCTTACATACACTACTTTCCTTTTACCCGCTGATCACGAGATTGCTCATCAGTGGAGTGGGAACCCACATTGCTGGGATCCCATATATCAACACCAAAGGAAGCCACAAAGGTTGCTAGTGAAACTACTGACTAATATACTTAATACAAAACAGTTGAGTATAATCCCACATACAGTAATCAATTTTCCCCATACAATATATTATGCCTTATGGTGAGTAAGGTCAAGATATTAGCTATGGATATTAACCACGTTCTTTGTTTGTCGAGGCCAGAACGTAACACGGGTTCAGGCTCATAGCTCGTGACGCTTTTCTCTGGTTTGTAGCATGAAGCAGCTAGAAGTTATTACTAGCCCCACCATCCCCCACCAACCCACCCCTGGATAAGAGGCTAGTCTATCGTGTCGCCAGTTTTTAGACCCATTACTATTAATTAAAATAAGTTTCACTTAATACTATCATAATTATCTTTTATCGATGTAGGCAGAGTTTTATGGAAATCAGTTCACGTGTAATCAAACGGAAGAAGAGAGGAAGAAAAAATACTGATGATTTTCGCGAACCAAGAGAAGTTCCTTACAATACTTTTCTGAGACTTCATGACATTTTGGTATATATGTGTTATTCATGCAGCCTGACGCAAACAGGAGAGGACGTGTATTTGGATAGCTTCCAATGCAAACTACTATACAACTAATGAAAGCACACCTTTTGTGGTTGAATTTTGAATTATTTACAAAATATATTGATCATTATACTTGAATCTCTGAAAGACTGCCTACTATGGCAAGATTTTAGCTACGTGAGTTTGAGAAATGGAGTTATTCTCAAGATAGGAAATGTTAAAATCATATATGCAGATGTTTAACCGATCACTTGTCAAGTTCGAGCTCATTTATCGATAATATCTTATACTTGGGTTCAATTTTAGAATTGTCAGAAAACAATTGTCAGAAAATAACGTCACGAAAACCCAAAATTACTAATGGACCACGCACAAATTTGTCGGGCATCGATTTTAACGAAAATAACTCACATTGTTCATTCATTCCATGTTTAACTTTCTTGGAAATGTTTAAACTCAAACCAGTCAAACCAATCTGGTTGGCCACTTAAGTCCAACTGTAAAAACAAAAACGACAATACTTTATTCTGTTGATCATGCACAACTTAAATATTATTACAGGAAAAAAAGCAGAAGTTAAAAATGAGCCAAAATATATGAATGCGAAGAGCAATTAAAACGTAAATGGGTCTACCGTTCCGCAATAACCAGTAGTAACTTCCTTGATAATGACAGGAAGTTAAGAGTTGTTTAATTAGTTTAGACATATAGCCATTATTCAACAAACAAAGCCAATATTTCTTGTTTTTTATGTAAATACAATTTGTGCTTGGGCAACGCATTTCCTAAACTTATCTCAATTTTCTTGAATCTAATATGGCTCGATTTATTAGTTATAAATTCCATTTTCATGAATTTGTCAGTTTACATAGTGTTTAATACGTGTATCTGGTCTGGAAAATAGATTCGCTTTGTCAGAGGTTTTTCCTGTGAATACACTAGAACGGCGCCATCCGAAAATTAATTACTTGAAGGAGGGCAAAGGCACTCACGAAAGCTGTAAAATTCACTAGAACAATTAACTAGATTAAACTCGCCATTTGAAAAAAATGTTGTTTCTTACAATAGATATCAGCGTGTTTTTTGGCGAATTTTTCTAATTTACATATTAAACACACTTATGACAATAAGTTGCTTTAAAAGGTCGGCGCACAACCACTTTGCAGTTCACAGAAACCGAAAGTCAACATAACCGTAGGTTTGTCGGCAATCGACACTTATAGCTGTTCATGCAGAAAAAAACTAGATATTGAAAACAGCAAACCATGAATATTTCTCGTCAACATTTAACCTATTTGAGAAATGGCCCAATATATCTGTCAATCATCCCTCCAGCAGGTGAAAAAAACATGTTTCTACTAATGCAAATGGTCAATCTCGTCAGTTCAACATAAAGAACCACTCTTACCACGAAAGAGTAAAGCACAGAGCACTATTTGAGATTTGTTGTACAAAACTCGATAACAACAATGGCTGTCAATTCATCTCAGACGAATTCAAGCGTCACCCATTTCTTCACTTGTTATGATCCGTCAATTTTCGTTCGACCACCCTCTTCTCTTCACATAAACTATATCATTTGGGCGACTATCAACGCTTTATTGGCCTTTACAGCATCTTTTGGCAACGCGTTGATCCTGGCTGCATTAAAAAAGACAACCTCCCTCAATTCTGCCTCGAACTCACTTCTGTGCAGCTTGGCCTCTTCTGATCTGATGGTTGGTATCCTGGTGCAGCCACTGCATGTTATTTACTGTGTTTATGGCGTCTTAGGCGGTCCTCGAGTACGCTGTTACTCACGCATCGTATTCGCCTGGACATCTGACTACTTCATTGCCGTCTCATTTCTTACCATTGTCGCCATAAGCCTGGACCGCTACCTGACACTTTGCCAGCGCCACGCATACCGATCGGCAATGACCCCTGGCAGGACCAGAGCCGTAATCGCAGTTTTGTGGGTTTTCTGCCTCAGTTTTCCGCTAGGCCGCTTTGTGAGCTCGTCGATTCCAATGCTCTTGTCGTCTGTGGTATTCATCGTTTTTCTCGTCATTCCGTCGTACGCTGGCTACAAGATTTACCGCTTCTTCAAACAGCATGCGCTTCAAATTTCCTCTCAGTCTCAAAATCCTCCTGGGAATAATAGCAAAATTGCGGGGTTTAATGTTTCTCATTACAAAAGATCGGTGACTACGTTGCTTATTGTCTACTTTGCTCTCCTGATCTGCTTTCTGCCTTCTGTTGCTGTTACAGTAGCCTGGGTAATGGCGGATCAACACGGCAAGTTAGCACTTTTAAAAGTTGGAAATTTCTCTCTTACTTTTTTAATGTTTAACTCTAGCCTAAACCCATTTCTCTATTGTTGGAGAATTCGAGAAGTCCGTAAGCTGTCTATCGGCTTGTTAAAGAAATGGTTCTGTTGCGGCCAAAAGAAAAACAATGACGATAAAAATTCCAGTTATAGTAATAGTAATAGTAATAAACATAAAAAGCACGAAGATACTCGCTTATAAACCAGTATTAACTTAAACGGTGAATTCGTTAAAGGGTTTGAAAATACAGCGAACACATGGCTTTCGATAGTGTCTGCTTTATAGCCGGCAGACACTTAATATAGGTTCGTCTTAAATAAAATATCTAAAAGAAAGTTTAAGACTATACTGGGGCTGGTGTACGCTCAATAAAAGGCCTGATTAAAACTAGTGGGTTACGCTTGTGCAGGTCTCTCTGTAAGTAAATAAATAGCGAGAGGATTACTGGCAATCATGCACGCAGTGCAAGGAAAGCACTGAATTACGACCGCTACAAAATGAACTTTATGAAATTGTTTTAAAGAAAGCTGCTTTTAGACGATAAAGGCGAGCAAAAGCTATTGTGCATGGTATATAACCTCATTGATTCAATTTAAATTAAGTGTCTTCTATAAGATAAGCGAAAAGGTAATAATGTTTTCCTCGCACAGGATAAATAGTAAGAGAACTGCCTAGTATGCGTCAATGATTTTGTGGTGTAGTTATAAAGAGAAGTAAATGAATTGAGTACGATGTTTAGTAGGAAATTACGGACGGAGACAGCTTAAGTTCGGATATGGGTAAGTGAATTGTTTTTGGATGTGTTATTGGAAGTTAATAGTTTTAGTTCATGAATTTATTTTAGCCAGTCACTGACGCGTTTAGGGAAGTGTATTCGTAAATTGTAGTATCTTAGAGTCGGCTCTTTTTCGAAACAAAGAAAATAATGATGATTATAATAATAAAAGTTTCAATTTACAGTAAAACGAAAGAGATTGTAGAACTTGCGCATCAAATAATAAAACTGATTTAGAAGTTGGTTAATTAACAAGCAATTTATGACAACAAATTAACTTTCTGCATCTGATTCTTGAGACAGAATGTTGCATAAAATTGTTTAATAAATGTTTAGTCTGAACCATTACAAGCTTTAATAATTCAAATGCTTTTAACGCATTTTAAGTCGGTCTTTCAGACATATGCATCAACATTTCGCAGTTGTGTTCTAGTAACATTGTATATATCTTAATAATGAAGCAAAAATAAATCATTCGATTACTTTGTGGGTGTTTTATCTTAAGCGGATCAGTCTCTGGATGGAAATTAGATCCATCACAAATTAAACAATTATTTCGCGAGTCTTTTTGTAAGAGTTTTTTTTTCTTTTCTATGCCAATAAATCAACTCAGCTCAAATTAGAGGAATGATAGTTTAACACGGGTTACTGCTTCTAATATATACATGATAAAACAATGTAAATATATTAATTAAAATCCGTTTCTGTATTGACACAATTCTGAAAGTTGCCCACTCACTGATTAAGCGCTAACCGAGCTACAAACAAAATGTTAATTCCATGGATTGCTAATAAACTGCAGTTGATCTAATGCAGAAATTGTCGACCAGTGTGAATATAACAGGTTAAAGCAAAAAGCAATAGCATACTAAATATTCACGCTCCATGGCTAGTATGATGATTCAAACAGCTAGCTGGCAGGGATAAATATTGAATAAGGAAATATTGCAATAATAAAAACATGACCGCGCTGATTTGTTCCGGCGACTCAGTGGACTTACTTTCGGGCACGTGATTTCCGTGTAATAAAAAGAGAGCACTTAGGACGGGGAAGTAATGTGATCACCAACCAATATCGATGATTATCATTCGATTTTCCTTATTTTTTCATTAGACAAGAGCCACCACGTGACCTGCAAATAACTGTCTACAATGGTCTGCACATGCGTAATAGCGTCTAAATTTGTTTTGCTACAAATAATATTCTGCTCATGCGTAATTGAAACCTCGCTCTTGTGTGAAAAATGGCAGATCTCTTCCCTGAGCTGTCGGATAATGATTTAAATATGAAAACAAACTTGGTGATCGAATGATAAAACAATTATTGAACTCGGTTATCGCAAAAATATCGTGATTTGTCAGTGTCTCGCAGATCAATTATTTGCCTTAGCCTTTGACTTCGGCAAATAATCGATCTGCTCGCCACTGTCAAATCACGATATTTTGCTCAATCTCGTCCAATTATTGTTAATTATTATTTTACCATTTTTTTTATGTTATTATTTTTTAAGGAGACGGAGACGATCACTTCAAACGTTACGAAAATCAAGACTTTAAAAAAAAAATTCTTATAAGTAGTTTTTTGGAAACACATTTCAGAATAAGTTATAGAAAAGCGAATGAAATATACATATATAAGTACAAATTTACTTATGTGTGTATATTTTATGATAAGAGGTTTTATTATATGAATATGAAAGTGCATTGCAGTGCAAAGTAACGCGCGTGCCTCGTAATTTTGTCGGTCATCAGGAGCTGCGGTCATATAACAAATGAGTAAGCGTATGATAGCTCGAGCAATTAAGGATTTACACTACTCAATATTTGAAAATTCTTTCAAATTGCACTCGCCTTAAAGCTCGTACAATTTTAAGAGAATGTTCAAATATCGCATTCATACGATACCTATACTTATTTTTTATTGTCTTTCTTTTAGGTTTTTCTTTTCTATTTTTTTTAAGAATAAAAACCAGCGATAAAAAACGACGTTTCGATCTCTCTGAGATCATTTTCAAGTTATAGAAAAAGGCGAATGAAATTACAATTTCCTCGATATTGATTGGTTTAAGAAACTCCTATTTTCCACTAATTCACTTGCCAAGTTGTTATCTGACTGTTTGTTATTGAACAGTTTGTTATCCGATGGTTTGTGATCGGACAGTTCAATAAGCCAATCACATTCAAAGTTGTAGTTTAAATCAACCAATCCCAATTTGAAAGCGACATGAAACAATTTACGCCTCCTTTGACAGTCTGTTAATGCCAATGTTCCCTTTCTTTTATAGCTTGGCTATTCTTCTTTTCTCGTAAATTGTAATTTCTATGATTAATTGGTAATAATACTTCGTTTCGTCCAATTCGGTCTGTAATCATACTCGTGATAAACAAATCGGACTCCCGCTAAGCGTTCGGCCGATGTTGTTATCACTTGTATGATTACAGACCGAATTGGACTCCACTCAGTCCTATAACCATAACTTATTATATGGCAACTCCGCGAGCGGGCAAGATGAATCAAATCCGGCGCTGTGATTGGCTACCCGAGCGGGCAAGATGGAGCCATCTTGCCCGCTCGGGACTACCCGCCTTGTCCCGCAAGAAACATATCCCCAAAAGCCATATAATAAAACTCGGCCAATATCCAGCCATCTTGACCTCACACTTGGTCAATAACCCATAGTTATTGAGGGTCTCAATGGGTTAGTGTTTTTTACGGCTAATTAACAATTATCCTGCGAAATCGCGCGGAATATCGTCTGTTATTATTCAACAAATTGTAACACTATCCAAATATGGTCATGATGCTCTCGATATCTGTCATCCGTAGGTAACAGATATCCGGCGATATACGTAGCTTCGTACGTGGGAAGAAAAAGCGAAGAGAAAAAATGTCGACAGAAAGGTTTAAAAATGTTAAGATCTTCTTTTACGGCTAATTAACAATTATCCTGCGAAATCGCGCGGAATATCGTCTGATTTTAGCCGACTCGGCTAATTGTTTTATTATTCAACAAATTGATAACAAAACAGCCTAAATGCTTGTAATCCTCTCTGTCGACATTTTCTCACTTCACTTTCTACGTATACCGCCGGATATCTGTTATCTACGGATGACAGATATCGAGAGCATCATGACCATATTTGGATAGTGTTACAATTTGTTGAATAATAACAGTTAATATTTTGCCTTTTTTATAGCTAACGGGTAATTTTTTCAGCTACGGATCTGTTAAAAATTAGTGACCATTGTTTAATAAATTAAAAAATTAATTTTAATTGTTGTAAGGTCTCAGGGACATTCTGGGGTAGAAAACTGTGGTAGCTAGTATACTACCACGGTAAGCTATATCTGGTCTATATCTTCATTCCTACATGTACACTGCAGTACTTTGGCGAATACAAAACAAATGAAACAAGAAAGTATATTTTATTGTGTTTGTGAAACTTAATGATAAATGTACCCAATGACACATTTGAAATAACATCCAGTTCTTCAATTTAATTTAATGACGTGGCGTGACGTGAAGCCGTGTCACGGTTTGACTTGTCTTCCAGACCTTCATTTTATCACAGGTTTACCATTAACCAGTTCCTCTTAATCAACATCACTATGATCAGAATCGCTTTCGTACTCCTACACCAGGTTGAAATCAGCCTCGGACGCGAGCGTGAGTTGCGGAACAATGGTATCACTTACGAAACTTATCCCCCTCCCCTAGTCCGCAACAGAGCGGTTTCTAAGGAGGCAGTGTGCGTGGTAAAAAGATGATGAAAGTGTCTATATAATGTTTGTTTCTCAGCACAATATTTCGCATCATTCAATTTTCTGGCCACTTGCTCAGTTGTATGGTAGCCCCTAATTTCTCTCTGATAAGGTCTCATAACACGAGCGATTGAACCCGAGCGCGCAAGAGAATGCACGATTGACACCGCACGTGGTGTTTTTCTTTAGTACGAGCTGAATCTCTGAAGCGCTTAAGTTCGCACGCCCGACTAATCAGAGAGAAACGAGGGACTAATCGGACCTAATCGTAGTCTAGTTGCACGGCACAAATTTGTCCTTTGAACAACCTGGCCTTGCATCGATTTCCTGGACGTTTTGTGATATTACATTGGTATTTTGTAGTTGCAATGTTTGCACATTCAATGGCTCATGAACCAGTGAAAACGTATCTATGAAAACGCCGTCGAAGTACTAGGCATTTGACTTAAGCACGAGCAGTCCCCATGAATACTGCTGTAGCATCAGCAATAGAACGGTGTTTTTATGGTTTGAATCAAAGGAAATTGAAGAGAATAACTTCCGCTCTTACATTTGCAAAACAAAAACCATTGATTAAAAAAAGGTCTCCCTGGCAGACATTCGTCATTAAAAAGCGTTTCTTTGTTTAATTGTTAGTGGTCTATTTCTAATTTAGAGTGACAAGCAAAGCCCTGCTTAAGATTGCAAGGACTCTCGTTGATTTTAGTGAGCGTGTTCTTTTATTAATTTTTGCCAGCTTCAGCGGCTTCAATGCATACGTGGCGTTTGCTAAAATTTTCAGAAAAAAGTCGCACGGTCTGCAATCAACACTTGCAAAGGATCGAAAGTTCACTGGACTCAAAAAATTCCCATTTCACTCTTTGGATAAAGGAAATGCTTTGTATTTTGCCCCAGTCCCCTTCCCCATTCTCCATAAAAAATTAAATTATAGTTAGTTGCCACACCTCTTCCTTTGAATTCAAGTTGATGTCATGCAGTGAACAGTGGTGATAGAACTATGGTTTGGCTGTGTTCGTATCAGAAAACAGGCAATTAATTAACAGGTTAACATTTTGGATATGAAAGCAACTGAATTTGTTTTATCAAACACAAGATTAGGTTTTGGCCCACTTTCAAAATGGAGAAGCGTCAAAAACACATCATGAGAATTTGACTTTCGTGCGAATTGAAAATACAGTACAGGCAAAACTGCTCAGTGAAACTGGGCCGAATTGCTAATTTACGCTGCCACGCCAAAAAAATCGTAACCATTGACTAAATAAAGAATAAAAGTGGGATATGATAAAAGATTGATATCTAAACAGCCTAGCTTCGATTTTAGGTCTGTAAAGAGCATTGTATGGAAACGCCACGTTGTTGTCCCTCGCGGAGAGAGCAATATACAGTGGCCGTGAAGTTACAGAAACATCTGCCTTTGTTTTTACTGCTTAAGCGATTCGTTGCCTCACGAGAGGCAATAAGTCGTCTAATGCAAGGATTGTTCCGATAGCACACTACGTGACAGTTTTCTTGGGACGCCAGCTAAGTGTCAGGCAGCGGAAAAGCTTGAAAATTCAAAAGTGCACTATTATAAAACGAAGAACCCTGTCGAGGTAAAACTTTGTAAAATTGATGACATTTGTTGAAACTTAAAACTCAGAAGGATTCATAATTTTATTATTTTGGAGTATGGCTACATCACGTGCAAACCAACAATAGTCAGGAAGTAAGTCAACTGTACTACTTCGTTCTGAGACAAATCAATAAACCAAGTAAACATCACTGACCTAGTGATCGTTTGCAAAATAGGCTCTGTGGGTTTCCTCGGGTTAGATTTAAGGTTTACAGTAAATTGTTAAAGAGCGTTTTTGTTCAAAGCCGGTAAGACTTAAAAAACCTAAAAAAGAAACAACTTTTTACCGACTGCACATACACAAAGTGCTTAATTTCAACTTACTTCACCAAAGTATTGCCCACCAGAATAATTAAGTTATTGAAACACCCTATGAATTTAAAGTCATTTTCCAGACGGCGGTGAAATAACAGCTTTTACCATTTTTACATTTTACATTTATCATGCTACTGTTTATAGAGAGACGTTTTATAAGAAAAAATAACGTGTTTGTTGGTAAAAAGTGTTGCAAATGGTTTCTTGAGAGGGGCCTGAGATATGATGCAATATTTTATTTATTCGTCATCTGTTTGGCTATTTCTTTTTATTTGATGGGAAACCCTGTATAAAAAAGGGGTAAAATCAAAAAGCTGGCGATTTGTTTACTTTTGCTTGCATCAAAAATGAAAACCGTCAACAGAAAAGTAAAATAGAACATCTAATAGATTGGATTGAAACCAATTATTGTGTGACAAGATGACATTGGCGCATTCTAATTACAGTAACTTGATGAGATGTAAGCGAAAACATTAAGGCACACGAGCAGTATTCCAGAAGCAGACAAAGGACGACTGCACACCGAAGTATTTTTTAATGGCAGATTCAAATAACTCTTGCTCGAGACAAGATTTCCAAGAATATCAGTTTATTAGAGCATCATCTTCACACTGGTACATCTTCCTATGCACCGTAAATGTTTTTCTTTCAGTTTTCGTTGTCACTGGGAATGCAGTCATTTTGTTGGCTCTTTATCGATGTCGTTCGATTCACTCGCCGACAAAAGCCCTTTTCTACAGTCTGGCATTCTCCGATTTTGGAGTGGGAATGGTTGCACAGCCTTTACAAGTAGCTGCGGGTATAGCAAGTCTCCATGGAGATCTCAATCTGTTCTGTTCGGTTCAACCTTTTTACGCTGCAGTTGCATATTACTTTTGTTCAGTGTCCTTTATAACTATGACAGCGATAAGTATTGAACGATACCTTGCTTTACGTCTAGGAATGAAATATCGCCTGGTAGTGACTGTTAGAAAAGTTGTATTGATACTGGTCTTCATGAGGATGGGCTGCGCCATGTGGGCAATTTCCCGGATGTGGAATATTCTAATCAATAAGATCAGTGGATTAATTATCGGCCTTTTAAGCGTTGTCTTCACTTTCTCCTGCTACTTCAAAATATATGGTAACCTCAGAGTTTCAAAAAGAAGAATTGCTAGCCACGAGGGTCCCACGAGCAGAACCAGTGGTGTTTTGAACAAGGCACTGTACCGAAGATCCGTTAACAGCATGTTGTGTTTGTTTGGCGTCCTCATAACATGTTACATTCCTTACTTCTGTACATTAATAGTTGTTGCTATTGAAGGATACAACGCGCCAGTGGTATTAGCGACTAATTTAACGTCTCAAGTGATTTTTCTCAACTCTTCATTGAACCCTTTTGTTTATTGCTGGAGAATTAGAGAAATTCGCAGGAGGGTGATTGCAATAATGCGAAAACTTTGCCCGATATGTAGAAATACCACTCGCTAGATATTATTTTAATATTTCACTTAAGTAGCTAATATTCATAAATATACTACTAGACTTGCAGCAAAACAATTTTACTATCTTCCTTTTGTTAGAACTAATTAGTCCGTCTATTTGGAATTGTATTGATAAAGATATAAAATCATCATCCAAAAAAAATGTTGAAGAAAAAAATTCAAGACCAATATTTAAAAAAATACTAGCTTCGCCTCAATTCAATATATTTAAGGCTGTTTTGCTCTATCTTCTAGATTATTATTATTGTTTTTATATTCCTCCTATTATACTTTACCTTTTATATTTCAATGTCTTACTTTATCTATTACTTCTATTTTCTATTTTTCTACTGTGATGTATATGTGTGTGTATGTGTGTCCGACCTAAATTACCCTAAACAAATTGTAACACTGGCTGCCTGCCCCTTTTAACTTTTTAGTTATTTCAGGCAGCCAGACCCCCTATATTTATCTCTATCTATTTGAATAATCTATCTCCATGTATGTAAGTTTATGGGTAAATAAATTAATGTTGTTGTTGTTGTTAATATTGCGGATAGATCCTGACATCTCAATTTTTCTATATAATGTACCAGTTTAAATGCCTCCTTTTTTAAAGAAATTTCGTGCTGATTGAACTATTCCAGGAGCCCATCACCAGGTACGTGCAACCCCCATACTAAGCCTACGTAACGGCATTTTTACAGACCGATCTATTTTTGGGCTTCTTTTCCCGGTAGAAAAAAATGGCGGCCTCAGCAGCCGGGACATGTCGACTTAAGTCCGTGCTTGCGATTGGTTACTGAGGTTCCTGCGTGGGGCCTGAATTCGAGGTAAATTCAAACTAAAAATAGATCGGTCTGTGACAGGAACATGAGCTTGTTGCACGCTCCTAGTGATTGGCTACTAACTATTCTAATAGTTTGGTCGATACTCGACATACTCTGTAGTCAGTAATTCTGACAACCTCAAGCAAGCTCTGTGGCAATTATGCCGACAAGATAAATTCCGTAGAGAAAAAAATTAAGTGATAGAGCGGTGCATCTTTTGCGGCAGACGGTAAAAAAAGAAATGAATTATGGTATCGCCAGAAAACAGCTAGAGAGATGTTACGATACTAGTAGGATTTCAACAAAGTAACTCGTGGTTAAGTGAAGTCGTTCCTGGAAACTGGGTCATTAATGTGGTTGCAAGATAAAAAATATGTTTTTATGATTTTGACTCTTGTGCTTGGGGTTCCTTATTATTCCCGGTTATCCACCACGCGGCACAGTTGCCCTTTTATCGCTTACAATTTTGCAATTTGTTTGTTAGTTTGATTGTTTTTATAAAAATCAGAATTTCCTTCATTTTATACCGAAGCACCAATTACTAAGTTCTTCAAAATCTTTTAATTCTTCCCAAACAGCACTTTACATTCTGGGAGCCACCTCGCACAAAGCGCTTTCTACACGGGCCGCAAATAACCTAAGTTAAAACCCCGAGGAAGTTGCAGCACGAGCAGCCCCCACTCGTTGTAGCATGAACAATAGTACGATATTTCAATATTGTTTGCATTCAAATCGCAAAGGAAATTTTAGGACATTGCTTCCGCTATTAGAAAAAAATAAGCATGTCAAATTTAAGATCTTTTTGACAGCTATTGAAAATTAGTACAGGTAATCACACGGTTTCGAGTTCAATTTGGAATTAATTTGCACAAGTGAGTTTTTCAAAAAGCTTAAATTGCACGAGCCGCTTCGGCGAGTGCAATTTCGCGGCAATTTCGCAAGTGCACAGCCATTGTACTCGTTGCCGTTGTGGTTTGCCTACACCACGTCCACACTACCCCGGAGAAATTTGAAAACGCAGCTTTATTTCTCCGGTTTGGTCTAGCGTCCACACTAACCGTCACAAAAATGGAGCTTTTCGAAAGCGCTCTTCATACTTCTTCAAATTTTGAAAACGCCGGCTAATCAAACACAAATCCAAGTACCAGTAATTCTTGCGTTTTCAAATTTCTCCGGTGTAGCTTTTTGTGGACATATATTATCTGTTCCGAGAAGCGAACAGTTTTCCGAGACCGAAGCTCGAGGAAAACTGTGAGTTTTGGCGAACAGATAACGTCCAAGGGCAAATATAAGAGCATATTTTCGCGCCAAATGGAGGCTATTGTGTTTATTATCCTTCAAATATTTTTCGCAACACGCGCGGTTTTGAAAATTGGGTAATATCACTCGGATCTTACCCAGTTTTAGTGAGGGAATATTCAGGCACGTGACGCATTTAGACCAATTGCGCGCGAGGAAAACATTTGATGGATTATAATAAGGGGTAGCTACGAAGTAAAGAAGACGATTTGCCATCGTTCTACAGGGACATTCTGATTTCTTTTCAAGGAATTGAAAACCGTCTTTACCGGCCTACGACAGAATGAATAATGTGGTTTCGTTCAATAGCAAAGAAATAATCGCTTGAGCTAAGAAATCCCGTATTCATTAGGGAATGGTTGAACAGCAATGCCCCTCCATCCAATATCTGTTGAAAATAATTCTACTGTATTAGAATTTAAGAACAATTATGTCTGCAAAACCAAGTTTCTCCAACTTTTTTAAAGTTTTTAGGGCAATTTTAAAGCATCTAGTTATTAAACGGAAAAACACAAACTATGCTATAGCAGTAACCTCATTTTCCATCAAGGCGACCAGACCACAATTAGAAAAAGCCAAAACTAGGGACTTCTATCTTTTACGTACCGTAAACTAAAAAATATTCACCCAGTTAGCCAGACTGGCGCAATGAAATGGAACAACACAATGATGCTAACTCGGGATGCTTGGAATGAAATTGACACCTCCCTTAAAAATAAGCGTCTTGTTTTAAACTAAAGTTGCTGTCCATTTTTTTAAAAATAGTTTCATGCCTGCTATTACCCAGACCATTCGGAAAAAAAAACAAACGAACAAAAACAACATCTGCAAGGGGACAAAATTGAAGAAATTGCAGTTTAATTTAATTCGGAGAATTTTATAGTCTCTATTAACATGGTTGCGGATGTCGAATGTTTCCACTGTGTATTTAAGGAAGACTCAATTGTAAAGACATGATTTGTGAACAACTTCATTGACTGGTTTAATGCTACCAACAGGTCAAAATTTGCGCCAACAATTGAACAAAACTATTTGGTATCATATCTGACCCATATCAGAAAGAAACATTAAAATTAATTACACGACGCTACTTATAATCTACACAGTGGAACCCCGTAAATCCGGTCATCAACGGATCACAAAAAATCTGATCGCGACGGCAATGAGAACGTCGACAAACAAAAGCTTTAATGAGCAAACCAATAGCTGTGCAGATGCGATATAAATCTTTGTACATTTCTTTGTCGTCTTCTGCAAAACAAGAACGTGAAAAAACCAAGTTCTGCGTATAGTAGCTTGATGAACGCGAGCGACGCCGCCTAATTTTTCGTATTTTCATTTAGAATTGCATGAATGCTGCCATTGTATATTTAGCCTGATTACGTTTTTAGAGCCACAAGCGTACTGTACAGGTCTAGGCAATTACAAATTTCGCTGGTAAAATATAAATGCATATTTTACTAGGCTTCGTCCCCGGCGTCGCCGTTGCTTAAGCTCCCCGAGAACCCGAAATTAACCGAGTTCTGTACAGCAGTTAGTTTCCGTATTTCCATTTGGAATTGAACGCTGTCATTATGTATTTAGCCTGAGCGAGGTTTCAGAGCCAAAAGCATCCTGGACAAATCCAAAAATTGCAAAAATCGTAGGTAATTGATATAAAATTCAATTTTTACCACGCGTCGTCCTTGGCGTAACCTTCGTCATTGTTAAGCTCCCTATTTGCATCTCGGAGATCTCTCGGCTGCGAAGTTTAACGTGAGGTATCGCATCCTAAAAAGCTGTTTTGTTTTCTGCCCATGTTTTATTCCAAGACCAATCGATTGCAGATCAATGGGAATATCGTGTAAGGGCCTGTTTACATGGAGGTGGGGGACCCCAGGTAGGTGAGGTAACCCGCCTAGCCGTGGTCGAAAAACGGCCAGCGTTTACATGCAAACTTACAACCCCGGGGTCCCGGGGTGACTTTACTTGACGTTGTTGCGTGGTCGCTAGGCATGTAAACATTGAAAATGGCGGACGAACGATGCATTTTGGCGGTCAGTGTTATTTTATCTTTATTTTCTGCTCTCGCTGCGGCATTTCAATGCTGTGGCGTTTTACTGTCACTTTTGATGATAAAAAGCCTCCGACAGAGGCAGTTAACGGTCATATTGTTCTGGTTCAATGTAACATGAACTCGACCCCGGCTAGGCGGGTTACCCCACCTCGAGTCGTTTACATGGCAAAATGCGACCCCGGCTAGGCGGGTTACCCCACCTCGAGTCGTTTACATGGCAAAATGCGACCCCGGCTAGGCGGGTTACCCTACCTGGCAGACCGGGCAACCCGCCTAGGCGGGTTACCCCACCTATCATGTAAACATGATCAAATAAAAATGAGAGATTATATGGAGAGGCGGGTTACCCCACCTAGGCGGGTTACCTCACCTACCTGGGGTCCCCCACCTCCATGTAAACAGGCCCTAAAAACCTAAAATGCAGCTCCTTGTCAAGGTTCTTTTTAAACTCAGCTATAAAGTTGTCAAGCGTTTCGGTAGGAGTTTGCCCTACCTGCTGAGCCGTTTACGTTACTTCGCCAATGCAATACCTTTTCATCTTATCCTTACCACACGCCAATCGTTTGCAACTTCTTCTTCAGTATGATGTCAGTGACGTCACCTATTGTTATTAATATGCCAACCAGAGAACTAGAAAAATAATCATTTCGTTAGCTTCCTGATTCTCGGGGAGCTCGCTTCTTTCAAATCTAACTGTTGCGGAGACAATGATGTCTCGTGAAATACAATTGCAGATTGCCCTGCTTTTGGCGGCAAGGTACTTTTCGCTAGTGAGTCGCAGACGGTATGTCGACGAATTTGGGCTACCCTTTTGCTGCAATATCTAATACTAGATGGCAAAGAGAACCTTAAAACGAACCTCATTTATGAAGGCTTAATCCGGCTACTGTAACTCAAGATACAAAAGGTGAACGCGTATTACTGTATAGCATAAATTAGATAGCCGTTACAGAACATAAGCGTGCATATAAACAATGGTTGGCAAATTAACATATTACAACCTTGTGTCCGCCATTTTGAATAATCAAATGCAACCGGTGTTAGAAACTCGTTTATCCGGTTTGGCCATGACGTCAGTGCTTTCCCATTGGCTAACAGCGAAGCCTTTTGTTCTTTCGCTTTATAACTGCGACACCACCCGGATGGTTGGGCGGCTAGTTATTCCACCGCAATATACACATCTCTCTTAATCTCACTTAAAACAATAGCTCCTCTCTCTTAAACATTTCCTCCTGAATTTATAATCAATTGCTCTTCCTCGACTCCTCCAATATCCCCTCACAGACTGCATTTCATCAATCTCCAACATATACCTACACAGCCTACATCTCATTAAACCCCCACATCTACCTACACAATCTACATCTTATTAATCCCCCACATATACCTACACAGCCTACATCTCATTAATCCCCCACATATACCTACACACCCCACATCTCGTTAATCCCCCACATATACCTACACAGCCTACATCTCATTAATCCCCCACATATACCTACACACCCCACATCTCATTAATCCCCCCACATATACCTACACAGCCTACATCTCATTAATCCCCCCACATATACCTACACAGCCTACATCTCATTAATCCCCCACATATACCTACACACCCCACATCTCATTAATCCCCCACATATACCTACACAGCCTACATCTCATCAATCCCCCACATATACCTACACAGCCTACATCTCATTAATCCCCCACATATACCTACACAGCCTACATCTCATTAATCCCCCACATATACCTACACACCCCACATCTCATTAATCCCCCACATATACCTACACACCCAACATCTCATTAATCCCCCACATATACCTACACACCCAACATCTCATTAATCCCCCACATATACCTACACAGCCTACATCTGATTAATCCCCCACATATACCTACACAGCCTACATCTCATTAATCCCCCACATATACCTACACACCCCACATCTCATTAATCCTACACAGCCTACATCTCATTAATCCCCCACATATACCTACACATCTACAACTCGACATCATAATCATAATCGCTTGCCTACACATACCTACATAGCCTACACCTCATTAATTAGCTCTTGTTAACTGAGCTTAGTCGGTCTGTATGGGAGAACTCTGACCGAGGGCGTGAGTGCAGACCGAGGCCAAGGTTCTTCCATACAGACCGACTAACCTCGGTTGATAAGATTTTTAATTAATGTAACTGATTTGTAACAGCTGACATTCTGCTTGCGGATGGCAATGAGCTGAACATAAATCTGCCAAAATTTGCCCGTTCTTTTTACTTTTTTTCTCATCAGGCCTTTTGGCACTTTTTTCTTAGTAACACTGTTGTTTTTTTTACATAGGAAGACCAAAACTAAATAGAAATAGAAATTTAGTTTCCTTATATCGCTTAAGATATTTTTTATTGCGGTCACGTGTCTAATGACGTCATAATAAAGACAATAGCAAGCCTTAAATTAGGTGGGAATGGTTAACTGAACCGAAGTATAACATATAAGTTGTTCTTTAACTATCCGGGCCCGGAATGGTCAAATTTTTTTATCGTCTTGACGAGATATTAAGAGACAAAACAAGTCAGGTGATCTGGTTTACTATTTAGCTCTTAAACGATACATCACTGTCAACCATTTTGGCCAGAAACGTGAAAGGGACAACGAGACAATTACTATAACGTTTTAATTCATATCCGTTATATGGCATCTCGGCACCCCATTTCCAATTTTCTTTGAAACCAATCAAACATTGAAAACGGATCACGTGACCCAACTTATCAACATCTAAAACCCAAAGTAAGTTAAGTTTGTTATGTTTTACATTGTTGCACAGTTTGGTTTCTTGGAAGCGTCAGTGTTTTAAAGATGGCAAAGTTTTGACTCATTTCCTTTAGAGATTTGTATGACAAAAATTACTCTGGCCTAGTTAGCATGTACCTCTATGACTAACTTCCAATAAGGTAGGAAGGTACATAGCTTTAAACACGGAGCGAGCCTATAAAAGGTCACCGGTTTGCACTTTGCTGGCTAAAACACGGCGTTTACGTTGAGTAAACAACTCGAAAACAATCGATATGCTTTCACAAGTGAAACAACAAAAATAAGAAGTTAAAATGCATGTATATGAAGTACGATACCTGTCTAAATTCTTCTTCTGTAGATGCCATTCTTTTCGTTTTCGCTGACCTTTTTACAAAGAAAACAAACAAACGAAAAACTTTCCCTTGTGCGGTCGCCTGAAATATTACTTCGTGCGAATTTCGCGGGAGTACGACACGCCTGGGTCAATAAGCCAATCAAAGCAGAGTATTCCAATTTGTGATGGACGGGCTGAGCCGCTCAGCCTCCTTTTATAGGCTCGCTTTGTGTTTAAAATTAATTCAGTGAGACTTTTGACATGATCTCGGTGACAAAAATTTATGGTGACTAATTTTGCATTTGGGGTTTGATATGCGGCTGGTTCGTCCCACTAAAACATGAACACACAAAAACTGACAACCATGTCGATAATGTTTAATGATGTTACACAAGAATCTTTGTCCAACTAATGTGCGTCATTTTCTGTCCCTCAGTTTTAATTAAAATGTCATTTTTCTTGTATTGGATTTTAATGTCACTCAGTTCTTGAAACAACATAATCAGGGGAAATAGTTTTTTCTTACTCTAATTAAAACCATATGTTTTTTCCTTCTCCGTCTGCATATGTCACCTTCTTGCTTTCGTCTGCACATCGACCAGTGTCACCTTTTTGCTTTCAAAAAAAGGTCTATTTCTTCCGAATACCGGTCCCACGCCTAAACATGATTTTCTACGTACCGTGCCGGTTCTGCGTGCATAAAAAAAAAGCAAGAAAAAGAGGTAGTAATATCATACAAGGCTCAAAAACGTAGTACAACAAATAAAAAGTTATACTCAGGAGATTAAATTTTCTACAGACCGAAAAAGGAAATTTCGAAAACTGAGACCGGCAATTAGATTCATGTAAAATACTTATTTTAATGATCGTCATTTTTTTCCTCTTAGCTTGATTAAAATTGTTATATTAACAGCCGCGACTACAACTTGCTTTAGGATTAAATATTCTGGATTTTCGCGCGTTTCTTGATAAAATAACTATTTCAGTTAAGGTGCAGGGAACACGTACAGACCAGTATAGCACCGATCAGTACGAAGTTACCGTTTAATTCCAGGAAAGATCTAAAAGAACTAGTACATAAAATGGAGATGTAATCTATTTAAGAGCGGTATTTGTCGGGGATAGTCGGGGATAACTTTCGTATTATTGCAATCGCCCTCATGCGAATTTCTCTAATACGCCAGCAATAAACAAAAGGGTTTCACTAACTTCTCTTCAAGTTACTTTGATAAGAGTACGCGCCAATGTCACCTCTGGTAATTTTTAGTTGAGTTAAAAACTATATGCATATAATAATTGGTTTTCTGTGTCAACATAAATTTGAAAGATTTCGATCCAACCTATTAGAATATTCTATTTTACTTTTGAAATGACGGTAGAAATTCTTAACTCAAACAAAAATAAATAGAAACCCAGTTTTTTTTTTAATTTTTCTTTCTCATTCAGAGTTTCCTACCATACAAAGAGAAATGGCAAAGCAGGTGATAAATGAGAAGAAGTATTGCATTATACTGATTAAAGCCCTTTTTCAATACGCCTTTGCAACATCTGAAATGGTGGTTGTTTTCTCTTATATTAAACTTCTGCCCCTAAACAGCGACAGAAAAGACCATCAATTATCGTCTGTTCGGAAGGCCTCGATGGCCTTCGACTTTCTTAAGAGAATTAATCCGCTGTATTTGGATAGATTTAAATATCGTTTTGGGTTCCGCAAAAAAATCAGCTATGAATTTCGAAAAGGCTTCAGAAAATGCACAAAAAGCCGAAGTAAATTCGGGAAGACCCGAGTTTCCATATAATGATATTTTATAGCGGAGTCCAAAATTAATCTGAAGAGCGTTAATGGCAATCCCACTAGCATTTCAGAACGTTTAAGAGAAAACAGTCGTTGTTTCCTCTGACATATTTGAGCTTTTATCTCAATGGACAACTGAATTTTCAATTCGCACAGAACGCAATAAACTTGAGAATTTGTTTTGGCGCTTTTGATGTGGAAAGCGAGGCCAAACCCTAGCTATATTTCTAATAACAAAAATGTAACTGCCTTCATATGTTACACAACCGTAGGAACAGAAGAACTAACAAAAGTACGCAATAATGTCATAAAAGTGGCGAAGATTTAACACAGCAACACCGGCGGAGCGATACTGATGAACAACTTTTATCTCACATTCCACCCATTTCTGGACTTAAAAGAACTTCTACAGGCAATGCTTTTAACTTGTTTCATTAAAGTTAATTGTTGTGTTTTTGTTGTAAGTAACGCAATGTTTTCTCCAGGTTTGAGCACAGAATGCCATGACGGATTAATCTGGATGGTAAGCCTAACCGTAGAAATAAAGCTGCGTACGCGTTTTTAAATACACCAATTTCCATATATTGCAATTCAGCTTAGAACAACAAACCTCAGCACGGGGCTCCAGAGAATAACTACAGAACTTGTGGGGTTTAAATTTACTCCCCAGAGCCTCGAGCTGAGGTCTACCAACACAGCCTACATCTTATTGAATCCACCACATATACCTGCTTACACCTATATTCCCCACATATGCCTACACAGCCTACATCTCATTAACCCCCCACATATTCATGCACAGCCTGCATCTCATTAATCCCCCACATATACCTACACACTCTACATCTCATTAATCCCCCACATATACCTACACAGCCTACATCTGATTAATCGCCCACATATACCTACCCATTTCATTAATATCCCACATATACTTATACACCCTACATCTGATTAATCCCCCACATATACCTACACAGCCTACATCTCATTAATCCCCCACATATACCTACACACTCTACATCTCATTAATTCCCCATATATACCTACACAGCCTACATCTCATTAATCCCCCACATATACCTACCCATTTCATTAATACCCCACATATACTCATACACCCTACATCTGATTAATCTTCCACATATACCTACACAGCCTACATCTCATTAATCCCCCACATATACCTACACAGCCTACATCTCATTAATCCCCCACATATACCTACCCATTTCATTAATACCCCACATATACTTATACACCCTACATCTGATTAATCTTCCACATATACCTACACAGCCTACATCTCATTAATCCCCCACATATACCTACACAGCCTACATCTCATTAATCCCCCACATATACCTACACACTCTACATCTCATTAATCCCCCACATATAGCTACACACTCTACATCTCATTAATCCCCCACATATACCTACACACTCTACATCTCATTAATCCCCCACAAATACCGACACAGCTTGCATCGGTTTTGGAATAATTTCACATTATTAAGATTACTTAATAATAACTAAACCGTAATTAAGACGGTTTTAATCGACTGTTATTATTGTTCGAATTATAGTTTACGTCACGTCATACAGCTTATTCAAAGAGGGCTGCCACTGGCTCCTGCAATCTGGTGAAGTAATACAAATAATACAACACTCTAAGAAACCTTGATGTTTTTATGGATGGCGGCGAAGTTTTGACCCATTCCATTTGAGCTAAAAGAAATTTATACGCGGGAAAGAAAAGTACTCTTGCCTGCCTAGCTTGCTTTACATGTTTTTGATACACTATATTTCCCTACAATTTCTAATCAGGTGGGAACATAGGTTTAAAATTAATGACAAACATTTCTTCTCGGTGCCAAAATTTTATGGCGGCAATTTTTGCATTTGGCGTATGCGGCTGGTTCGTCGCACTAAAACATGAACACACAAGCAGTTGACAGCCATGTCGATTAATAATGTGCAACAAGAATCTTTGTCCACCTGATGTGCGTCATTTTCTGTCCCTCAGTTTTAATTAAAATGTCATTTTTCTTGCATTGAATTTTAATGTAACTGGCTTGAAACAACATAATAAGGGGAAATAGTTTTTCTTACTCTAATTAATACGATATGTTTTCTCCTTCTCCGTACTCAGGAGATTTAATTTGCTACCGACCGTAAAAGAAATTTCGACAACTGAGACCGGCAATTAGATGCAGGTAAAATACCTATTTTAATGATCGTTATTTCTTTTTCTTCCAAGCTTGATTAAAATTGTTGTAGTGACAGCTGCGACTACAACTTGTTTTAGGATGAAAATATTCTGGATTTCTTGAAAAATTAATTATTTCAGTTAAGGTGCAGGGATCACGTGCAGACCAGTATAGCACCGATCAGTACGATGTTAACGTTTCTTTCTAGAAAAGATCTAAAAGAACTAGTACATCAAATGGAGATGTAATCTATTTAAGAGCGGTATTTGTCGGGGATAGTCGGGGATAATTTTCGTATTATTGCAATCGCCCTCATGCGAATTTCTCTAATACGCCAGCAATAAACAAAAGGGTTCAATGACGAATTGAGAAAAATCACCAGCGAAGTTAAATTTGTCGCTAAAACCACTGAAGCACTGTATCCTAGAAAGGCAACAACTATTAATGTAAAGAGGTAGGGAATGTAGCACGTTATAAGTAAGCCAAAGACACCCAGCATGTTATTAACGGACCTTCGGTACAGTGCCATGTTTAAAACATTTCTGGGTTGCCGTCTAAGCACTTGATGGCTGGAAATTCTTGTTTTAAAACCTCTGAGAGTACAGTATATTCTAAAGTAGCAGGAGGAAGTGACAACGATGCTTAAAAGACCGATAATTAATCCAGTGATCTTGTTGATTCGAATATTCCACATGCGGGAAATTGCCCAAACAACGCAACACATCCACATCAAGACAAGAGTCATCGCAACTTTTCTAACAGTCACCACCAGGCGATATTTCATTCCTAGACGTAAAGCAAGGTATCGTTCAATACTTATCGCTGTCATAGTTATAAAGGACACTGAACAAAAGTAATATGCAACTGCACCGTAAAAAGGTTGAACCGAACAGAACAGATTGAGATCTTCATGGAGACTTGCTATACCGGCAGCAACTTGTAAAGGCTGTGCAACCATTCCCACTCCAAAATCGGAGAATGCCAGACTGTAGAAAAGGGCTTTTGTCGGCGAGTGAATCGAACGACATTGATAAAGAGCCAACAAAATGACTGCATTCCCAGTGACAGCGAAGATCGAAAGAAAAACATTTACGGTGCATAGGAAGATGTACCAGTGTGAAGATGATGCTCTAATAAACTGATATTCTTGGAAATCTTGTCTCGAACAAGAGTGATTCAAAACTTCCATTAAAAATACTTCGTTGTGCACGCCTCCAGCGTTTGCTTGGCGAATATTCCCCTTTTGTCAATGTTTCAAAGGATCACTTTTCGTTCACTTCTCTTCAAGTTACTTTGATAAGAGTACGCGCCAGTGTCACCTCTGGCAATTTTTAGTTGAGTTAAAAACTATATGCACATAATAATTGGCTTTTTGTGTCAACACAAATCTGAAAGATTTCGATCCAACCTATTAGAATATTCTATTTTACTTTTGAAATGACGCTAGAAATTCTTAACTCAAACAAAAATAAATAGAAACCCAGCTTTGTTTTCTCGTTCAGAGTTTCCTACCAAATAAAGAGAAATGGCAAAGCAGGTGACAAATAAGAAGAATTATTGCATTATATTTTAGCGTTTTTTCAAGAGGCTTTTGCAACATTTGTACTAACGAGCATCTGAAATGAAACTCGTTTCTCTTATAAAACTTCTGCTGATAAACAGTGGCAGAACAGTCTGGGGAAATGTATAATAAAAGTAATAAGAGCAGTAGTTAGGCCGTTTAAATTAGCTTTAATTAAACATGAGCTAGCCTAGATAATAAATTATTTCGGCAGGAAATCCGTTGGTGAAAAAGAGATCCATTTTGTGATCCTTTTGTCAATACGCCTTTGCAACATCGAAATGGAAGTTCTTTTCTCTTATATATAAAACCTCTGCCCATAAACAGCGGCAGAAAATACCGGGAAACTGTATAATAAGAGATAGTAAAGAAAAACCGTTTTTAATTGTTAAGATGCACGTAGGTACTCTGAACGAGCTCCATGAGCTCCTAGGCCGCGTAACGTGTTTAAATAAAGTATAGTGTTGTGTTGTGTTGTGTTGTGTTGTCTAGTGTTGTGTTGTCTAGTGTTGTGTTGTGTTGTGTAGTGTTGTGTTGTGTTGTGTTATGTTGTGTTGTGTTGTGTTGTCTAGTGTTGTGTTGTGTTCTGTTGTGGATTCTTTATCATAAAACAATTAAAGAAGCCTCGACTGTGCTCTGTTCTGTTGTAAAGCGCTTAGGAAGCGGTAGAGCACTCAAGAAGTATGGAAAAACACTCGCCGGACTACGTCTCGTGTTTTCCCCTACACTTCTTTCGTGCTCTACCGCTTCCTGCGTGCTTTACTGACAACAGAACAGAGCACAGTCGAGGCTTCTTTATTTGTTAAATATCACTTAACCTACACGTTACGTTCGTTTTTTTAATTTCTTTTTTTAATAAGGTCAAAGAGACGTTTTTGTGAAAGCAAAAAAGTGTCATAAACAGACCAAGAAAGAAAACATTGTTTTAATTAGAGTAAGAAAAAAACTATTTCCCCTGTTTTTGTTGCATGTTTCAAGCGAGTGCCATTTATATTAAAATTCAATGCGAGAAAAATGACATTTTAATTAAAACCAAGGCACAGAAAAAGACGCACATCAGGTGGACAGAGATTCTTGTGTAACATCATCAAACATTATTGACATGGCTGTCGGTTTTTGTGTGTTCATGTCTTGTTTAGTGCGACGAACCAGCTACATACACCAAATGCAAAAGTGGCCGCCATAAAATGTTTGTCATCGAGAAGAAATGCGACGGTACGTTTGTCAACGAAATGATCATGTCAAAAGGACTCACTGCATTAATTTTAAACCTATAATCCCACCTAATTAGAAATTACAGGTAAATAGAGTATATTAAAAACATATAAAGCAACCAAGGCAGGCCAGAGCAATTTTTTCCGCATGTGCACGTGAATCTCTTTTAGCTCAAATGGAATGGATTAAAACTTCGCCGTCTTTAATCCGAAGTTTCTTAGAGTATTGTATTATTACATTTTCATTTGATATTGCACCATTAGGGGTTGAAGAAACTTGACTAGAAAACAGAAGTCAATGGCAGCCATGAATTTTTTAAAACAATGGTATGACATGACGAACACAATTCGAATGTTAATTTTGCCAAACACTGCAAGCTTATATGCAAGCTTATGTGCTATAACGGCTATGTAATTTATGCTATACAGTATTATAGGAAAATTCATTACCTGACGAGGGAATTCCGCGTTAAATTGCACGCGAAAACCGATATCGCACGAATCGCGAAGCGATGAGTGCGATATCGGTTTTCAAGTGCAATTTAACGCGGAATTCACGAGTCAGGTAATGAATTTTCCTTGAATCGCATAATTGAATAAAATGAGAAAAAAAGAAAACAGCAGTTTGGTTTTATCCTGAGATAGATGAGATATCTGACGTAGATGCGAAACAATATCACTGAGCCTCGTTTTCAACTCGCAATTCCGCGCTAAATACCTCGCTTCGTAAACCAATCAGAATGCAAGATTTTATTCAATTATGCGATTCTATTAAAAACCGGATCATTGGATAATGCAATTCGAGACTTTTCATTGGCTTAGCCGTCATGGTATATGAGCCATTATACCATGATCTACTGAAATGGCGTGCGTATGCGTGATTTTCTGGGCCTTTTTGTTTTCATTGTAGTCTAGTTCTTTATTTTTTTGGGGGCGTTTTTAATAAAATAATTATTCCACTCGCGCTTGTTGGATATGAGATGATTATAGCCAACTCGGCGCTACGCGCCTCGTTGGCTATCTATCATATCATATCCAACGCGCGCTCATGGAATAATTGTTAAATATAATATACGCGTTATTATTCAACAAATTGATAACAAAACAGCCCAACATTTTTAAATCTCTCTGTCGACATTTTCTCACTTCACTTTTTCTTCCCACGTACGAAGCTACAATTACGTATACCGCCTGATATCGAGAGCATCATGACCATATTTGGATAGTGTTACAATTTGTTGAATAACGATTTTTTAGGGCCTGTTTACATGGAGATGGGGGACCCCAGGTAGGTGAGGTAACCCGCCTAGGTGGGGTAACCCGCCTCTCGATATAATCTCTCATTTTTATTTCATCATGTTTACATGGATTGCCCGGTCTGCCAGGTAGGGTAACCCGCCTAGCCGGGGTCGCATTTTGCCATGTAAACGACTCGAGGTGGGGTAACCCGCCTTGCCGGGGTCGAGTTCATGTTACATTTGCAAGCGCGCCAAAGCGCGTAAAAATTTGAACCAGAACAATATGGCCGTTAACTGCCTCTGGCGGAGGCTTTGTACCATCAAAAGTGACAGTAAAACGCCACAGCATTGAAATGCTGCAGCGAGAGCAGAAAATAAAGATAAAATAACACTGACCGCCAAAATGCGTCGTTCGTCCGCCATTTTCAATGTTTACATGCCTAGCGTCCACGCAACAACGTCAAGTAAAGTCACCCCGGGACTCCGGGGTTGTAAGTTTGCATGTAAACGCTGGCTATTAGGCGGGTTACCTCACCTACCTGGGGTCCCCCACCTCCATGTAAACAGGCCCTTAGCTGCCAACCCTTGGAGTCGCTACATAGGCAATTGCAGAAACGCGAGAAGACTGGGAAAGAGTATGGTTGTTTTCCGTTTGTTTGAAAAACTAAGATATTCAAATGAAAGATGAACTAAATTTGAGAGTATTTACCAAGAATAGAAGTATTTAGAGAAGGAAAATTGCAAAATGGTAGCTCTTCAAATATCACCTTAAATAGAGAGTTTGTATGGATTGGGTAGACAAGCCACAAAATTCTAAGGATTTGTACGGAATTTTGCAACTTTTGAGATTCTCCCATTTAAACAATTTTCCACTGAAAACTCTCAAACTTGGTTGGATAGCTTTTTATTCAGTAACATTTCAGTTGAAATGTTTAGATTTTCAATCTAATCAATATAAGAAACTCGTCCCAGTCCTCTCACGTTTCTGCAATGGGCCGTGTTGTTTGTCACTCAAGGGACTGGTAACTGGACCAAAATAAAAATGGCGGTCAAAGATGAAGCGCTGTCTTACAGCTTGGATCATTTTACTGAAGTACAAGAAGTAACAACGTTGATCGAATCTATAGGATCCATATGCCATGACGATATATTACTAGAGGCTGCCGAAGAACGATTTATTAGTAAGTTCGCTTTGTTTTTTCTCTTGTTTACCAGTCAAGCTATGCCATCAAAATGCTGCCCGTCTAGGCATTCATGCTATATCTGAAGATTTAAACCTGGTTTATAAGCTTATAAGTCTTACCGATTGCCCCCGAAATTATAGCTTAGCATCCTAAAGTCAATGGTTAAATTGTAGGAAAAACAGCTGCCTAACTTTTATTTTTTGCTCCATTCTATGCGAAATTTAGTGCATTGACAGAGCATTTCGCTTTAATTTTGTTAATTTTGTTTATTGCAAATATCGATCAGCCGTGCCTTTGAAACAACCTGACCAGAAAGAAAACTGAGCTCAGAGTCAATCCTTTAAAACAATGTTAAGTCTAAAAATATATATAACAATGTTGCTTTTAAAAGAAAGGAGTGTTAACATTTTAATTAAAATACACAACTGTACATGTTACTTTGATTTAATTTAGTTTTGCTTGCTTATCTGTGTTTATTCTGTGCATGCATTCATTATTTACTTTATAAGTATATCTTCTGATCTATTTTTAATACAAATGTAACATCTATTTATTTATAAAGATGTAGATTCTATGCCTGCTAGTTCCAAGTTGCTTTTGCCTTGGGTTCAAAATGATTCCAGTCAAAAAACAAAACTACAACAACAAAAAAACATTAAAAATGTGAGGGGGGGAGGGGGGAGTGGGAACAACTGTAGAATACCCTGCCACTATTGTTCTTGATTCTACTTGCACACATATTTTTAAAGAACGAGAAATGTGCATGAATAAATTAAATCAGGTGGCAGGGTATTCCGCAGCTAAGCCAAAAAATGATTTGATTTACAATATTCTTAAAGGAATTGAAGCTGTGGGTAAATTAAAACCTTGTTTGTTTTAGACATTTAGTACCAGGACTTGATCATTTAGATACACAAAGAGAAAGAACTTGAAAATGCCCAGTACAATTTTAAAACTTCCTATTAAAATAAACAAACAAGGTAACTGATATCTTTCTTTGCAGTTATACTGAATAATTACCAAGAACAGCCACATCTACTGGATCCCCATTTAGGTACATGTGAAGTTGTTTTTACAATTTTTTTTGGTCATTTTGGAACTTTCTTTGTGATTTTACCTTTTGTCGTGTTTATGTGACTGCCTTGTGGTTAAACAACTGTGCTAAACACATTTTTGTGTTATTTAATTTTCAGAATGTCTTGTACAGAAACTGCAGTATATAGTGCGTGATCCGTCAAACCCAGCCAAAGTGATAAAGCAGGCCTTCAAATATCTCTATCTTATAACCAAGGTTTATATTCAAAAATTGATTTTAATTACTAATCAGTGACAGAAATTGATACATGTAAATGAATTTACTAGACCATACATGTAAGCACAGCAGTTTGCTGTTATTTTTATTTGTTTGTTTAATTAAATGAATTCACTGCTTTTGTTTGATATCCTTTGAAGCTCTTTGACAACTTGTAGCACTTAGGTAATGATAGGATTGATAATACTGTAACTTAAGTAGACGATTGATGATAATTATAAGTTAGATGATTTAGAGTTCTAGTATGATTCAAAAAGAGAGGGGGTCATATATACATGTACCTGCATCATTAGGGTTTTTGTATGACTTAAACCAATACTTTTGAAATTTATACTTTTAACTTTCCAGGTTAGGGGACCGAAACATGTGGTGCGACTGTTTTCTCATGAAGTTACTGACGTAGAACCGGTTCTTGGAATGCTTTCTCGGCAAAATCCTCAAGATCATGAGGTACATTGTACCTGACTGTGCAAACTCTTGTTATCTAGACTTGTTTTAATGTTGCACTTATTTATACACTGTTCTAAATTAATAACTGTGTACTTTGCAAACTCGAAGGATGCCTTTCAGTACAATGTGCATACAGCAAAGACTTAACAAAAAAACAATCAATTACCGGTAGTCAATTTTAAGTAAATTTTTTAGATAATTAAAATAGATACAGGTGTTATTGTAAGTTGGAATCATTCAAAATGAAATGACTGTGTTGCTGCTAGACAGTGTGGTATTATTTTAATGGTCACTTGGTTGATCAGTTTTGGTACTTAAATGATGTCTTTAACCCTTCAGTTCAAAAAATTGAAAAATACAATCACTTTAAAGAGTATAACTTAAACAAACAATGTCCCTCACAGGCCAGGGCGCTAACCACATCGTCACCGCATGTCCACTTGGAATCTTGAGTATTCAGTAATTATGATAACTTTGTGTTATTCAGACCTGGGAGGCACGCTATGTTCTCTTGTTATGGCTATCAATTGTCTGTATGATACCATTTGACATGGCTCGCTTTGATGGGCTCAAAGAAGTGATTGCTGGAGCAAGGGAAAGACGCAGGCCAGTGGTGGACAGAATCCTTGAAACAGCAAAGGTAAACTAAAACACTCAATTAAGTTAGCTAAGTGAGAGAGTTCTAATTTTCATTTGGGTCATATAGAAGCCACATGCATAGTTTAGGTTAATCTAGATAGAAAACTAGCCTAGTTATATAAACTGCGGCCCATAGTTTTGAATTGCTGATCTTTAAAATTATCCTAATTTGAACTTTGTACACCCTTGTGTTGACTTGCAGTGACTCAAGATCAAGTTGCAACCACATGTTTTTCACAGTGCAATCCTTTCCCAATCCTCTCCCAGTCTAACCCCATATAATTGGCAGCTTGTGTCCACAAGTCTTTAAGCAACTACATGTATCTAACTACATGACTGTATCTTTGGCCAGAATGTGATCCAACCTTTGTTTTTGACAAGCACATGTACATGTACTGTGTGGTCAAACCTCTCCTTTTGACTACTCTCATAAGTGATCAAGCCTTAAATGCACTTGAATATTATATTTTTGATCGTCTCTTTGTAACAGGTTATTTAATAATGATAAATAATTACTTTGTGCACCAGGTGTATCTGTCAGTTCCTGACAAATCGCGGGATGCTGCAGCATTAGTTATTTCGAAGTAAGCCTTTAAAATAATTATATAGAAGATGTAACGTTTTCAAGTAACGTTTTCTGTAAGTCACATGTACCTTCACATGACTTTGTTACATACACAGAACAGGTGATTGACAAAGATGCTGTATTGGATTAATATAGAGTTGTGCTTTAAGTTGTGCTTTTTGTATAAGGTAGATCTTGCACACCACACACACAAAATACTTCTGTTAGTATTAATATTAACTAACTTTTATGTAGCTCGCCAAATGTTTTGTTGTTTTTTTTCATTTAATTCTTACCATTCATTTGGCAATTCAATATCCTTTATGGTAAAACTAACAAAATCATTCGCAGAGCTGCTAACATGTAGTTGACTTTTTATGTTGAATGTAGTTATTTTGTTCCAAATTCATTCGTTTACTGTTACAATTAATCAACAATATATGCCATCCTATAATTTATTGGAAAGGTTTGTGACAAGGCCAGATGTAAAGAAAGAGAAGCTAGCTGAATTCCAAGATTGGTGCTTGATAAGGATGGAAAAGGCAAATGGTTTGTGCACAAATGATGATTAAAAATACAATTAACACAAATGAAGGAACTGATTAGCGGGACAGAGTGCAAAGTGCAATACTCGAGTGCAGAGCACAACCAGGAGCAGAAACCTCAAGAATGAGTGCAAGGCACCACACTTGTTTGTTGTGCTGTGTGCTTGCTTGCATCACTCTTTGTGCTTGTGTCTCTTATTTGCTCTTCATTCATCTTTTGTTCCCCCTATCCGCCTGTTCCGCAGGATAAATTTCTTAAACTAACATGTATTTGAAAATTTGTTCATTAATTTAATTTGACATAATTGCTTGTTAACTCTATATTGGATGGAAACCAAAGAGTCTCAGTTTGTGCCTTTCCTCGGATCTGTGGCTAACCTTAAAGGAGCCGTTGTGCCTTTCCCTAAACCTATAATGAAAAATAGAGGAAAAAATTATATAATAAAAAAATGATGATGACGACTTTTTTATTTGATAACTGACAGGGGAAACCATGGATGGTATGCTGCTGCTTACAGGGATCTTAACAACACTGGTAATCCAATTATTATTCAATACTAGTAATCTAAATCTAATGAACAAAATGAAAACTGTAACATTCATGATCCACTAGGTCTGGCAAGGTTTCCATGCACTTTTCATTCATGCAATGATTATTAAAGATGATTTCCAGCCTGTACTGCGCAGTCTCTGCACCTTAACTTTTATAAACATTATAAGTTCCCACTCAGTGGAATGTGAATAGATGTCATTCGTTACAAACCACATACCTTATCTTTGAGGCCTTTAGTCAAATTCTTTTTCCAACAGCATCATTGATTTTTTCAGCTGCGAAGTCATTTCATCAAGTGATATGAGAAAAAAAATGAAGCATAAAGCTTCGACCACTGTACTTCGCATCCATAACGGTGTTTGCTTTTGAAATTTTAAATTTACTTCATGTAAGTAGTTGCGAAATGTTTAAATTTTGTGATGTCTTACATGAAACAAAACAAAAAATGCAAACATACTCTTGAGAGTGTGCAGTATAGACTGGAAATCATCTTTAAATAATATAAAATATAATTTTTATGAAGAATACACAGAGCCTCTGAGCTCTTTGCACACAGTCTTGCACATTTTTCAAACTCATGCGAGCTACATTTATCGTAGTTTTTATTTTTTATTTTTTTTTTATTATACCGAAGGCTTTACTTTTCAAGCATGGGAAAAGAGAAGACTTAATACCTTATGGTAAGTGATCCATGTTCAAGTCACTATATTGAAATTATTTTTGTAAGAACCTCATATCTCCTACACGTATCATCATTTATTCATTAAAATGTTGTCGGTAAGTTAGACTAGATTATGATATGCTGTTTTCTAAAATTCATACCTAGATTCCCCAAGTCACTTCAATTTGCAGAAATTGATTTTTAATGCAAGATTATAATCTAACTGTTTCATAAATAATAAACATTCTTCATGCTTTTATCTTATTTAGCTCCTATTGTCTTGAAGCAAACTGGTGCTTGTCAGATATCAAACATTAACAACACATTGCTGAGGAAATTGAATATCAAACTTATACAGGTACAGTGTACCTTTATACTACTCCTTTTAAAGGCTATTAGTAATTTGTTATAAGGATACTTTCTATTGGAATTTGCATTTGTGACCATCTACATTATGTGTGATTATGATGTAGCACAAAAAGCTAAGTTTCTCACGCTCAGGTTTCTTTCTCATAGAAAAAGCTATATGAACATATGCACTGTACATCTAATAATTCACCAGAATCTGAAATATACATACGACAGAAAAACTGAGTAAAACCTTGGTTTGAAGAATGTCTTGTTTGCACATGTGTAAAGGGAATTTACATTTACAGTTGAGCGAAATAGGACTTTTTCTGAATTTACATACATGTAGCCTCATCTGAACATGAGAGGGGCTGCTGCAGAATTTGAGACAGTTATGCAAACCCTTAACTGCATCTTGGGTTTGCATAACTTTCAAGAATTCTTTCAGCACCCCTGGTTTTCAGATACATGTATAAATAATTGATTGTTTTTATAAAATTATTTCTCAAAAATACACGGAAATCTTATACGTCACTCTCATCTAAACACACCTTTGACCAACGAGAGCATGTGTAGTATCTGAGCTATATTATAATAATTAAATTATATACTGTTTCTTCCTAGCGTCTTGGTTTGACTTTTCTGAGACCAAGAGTAGCATCCTGGAGGTCAGTTCTACTATTGCTGTATTAGTATGATGTAATCTCTGACTTTTGGCAAACTCAGAATATGAATAACAATTGGCTCTACATGTATGTAGATTTATACCCTTTGAAATTGTATATTAATATAGAAGACCCCTCCACTGTAGTCTTTGTGTTGAGGTCAGGGTGGACAAAAATAATGTCCACCCCCCCCCCCAAAAAAAAAATGTCCCACCCCAACCTCACTCTGTTACTATTGTTGATATGCACTGAACTGGAATGCGAGAAACGTCTATCAAATTGCTGCGACTGAGATTTGGTATTTCTGTCAGGGCTTTGCCTATCACCAGCATTTACATGAACATTTTAAAATTATAGGTAATCGCAACTTACATGTAACACTATCACTTTGAGTTTGCTGCTTGCTTCAGTGCACTTCTATAAAGCATTCTTTTCTGCAAATCATGACAGTTATTTTAAGGTTTCCACTTATGAAAATATGTGTTTTGGGTTTTGACCATTAATTAAAAGTTCTCCTCTGTGATAAAGAAGTTTTTCTTTCTGACAAAGAGTATGCTGTAATGACATGTGACAAAATAATGTTTGTGCCAGGCTTTGAAACAGTAAATACACAGTGTACCTTTCTGTGTATTGTTACAGGTATCAACGAGGCAGTCGTTCTCTTGTATACAACTTGGCAAATCCATTCTCTCAGGAACAGGTACTCGTGGCATTTGGCAAGATTCTTTGGAATGTTTCTTTGGTAAATATGACTAAATTTGAGTTAACACTCTTGTCACATTTTTTGAATTGCTTCTCAGAATGACAGGCATCATCAAGCAACAGGATTTAGTACAGATGAAGTAAGTAATGAAGATTGCAGCTTTTCTGGATATTTATATTTATATTATATTTTACTATAACAATGTGAGTGTCTTATTGATAGTTAACAGTCCAACATTACCTATATGGGCTGATTACAAAGATTTTGATTTTATCATTCATCTGACTAGAGGGTTTACGTTTTTATGTTGCAGGAAGAAGAATATGATATTCCTGAGGAATTAGAGGATATTATCGGTTGGTTTACATCTTTATTACTGTTTGAAAAGAATGATTAAATCAGCCTAGTGTTTCACCGAGATTACATGGTTTTTGACACAATTTTGTTTGATTGTTCGTTTACTGGTGTGATAGCATTGCTTAATTTTTGTGTTCTATAAATTGTTATCACGTGATCTGCTGCTGCATGTAATAATTGAAATTCGTCACAACGGACAACATTATTTGTCCTGAAAATCAATGGATTAGTCTGGTGACAAATGTTAAAGGGTACACTACATACACAGTGTAATTTATCCATTTACATGTAAATGTTTTGCTTCACAGAAAAGCTCCTGACTGGCCTCAAAGACAAAGACACAGTCGTAAGATGGTCGGCTGCTAAAGGGTAATTTGTTGATTAAACCAATAGAGCACTTTTTCCGTGGTTACATGAATCTAAAGTAGGGGATTCGGAGAATCCGAAACGCCACAGCTGTGTTTACATACACTCTTCTAAACACACCTATCGACCAATGAGAGCGCACGTAGTATCTGACGTATTTTACAAATTTTGGTCTTTAACGAGAAGTAACAAAAGTGTTCACTTAAATTTTAGTTGAGAATTGCAGCTTAAGTTTTTAAAGCGTGCTTGGCGAAAATCACACTTACTGAGGCAGCTTTATTAATGACGGCAAGATAGAAGAACACTGGTCTATAAAAGACGTTCAATTTTTACAAAATGGCGGTCAAAGCTGATAAAAAATCTAAAGCTGAGCTTACCCAACAGAGAAACTGCCCACTATGCATGTGGTTCAGTTTTGTCTTACAAATTTTTGTTCGCAATGTTTTATTGAGGTTGGGTTTGTACTGATTTTGGACGGACAACTGGGTTGACATTTTTCTTCCTGCTGAACACAGGGTTGGAAGAATAACTGGTAGACTTCCTCAAGAGCTTGCTGACCAGATCGTTGAAAACGTCCTTGAACTATTCAGGTTAGATGTCTGTATATATATGGTTTTGAAATCAAGACCGCACTACAATGTTCTTTACATAGTAAATGGTTCGAACCCAGGAGTAAAGTTTGTCATCAAACCAACCAATCTGACTAACAAAAGACGGATCGAAACTGACCAATGACTGATGACAAACTTAACACGATCGAGTCTTTCAGCCAATACCATCATGGCTAAAGTAACCAATCACTTTCAACGGACCAAACTTATAACATCATCGACTGACAAACACTATTCACGTGACTCTGAAGATGACGTCAGTCACCAACAACAGAACTACCCTCACCCGGACGATCACACTATACGAACTAATGTTCTTTACATTGCTCAAAATGAGTGTCACAACATTACTCTACACTTTGATCTATCTTATTCCAATTTGACGAGACCATTTTTGTATTCTACAAATCTTAATTAGAAGTTATTTTATTGGGCGTTTTCTCATAGGAAATATTGGAGAGCATAAGCAATGACGACGGCGACAACGAGGAAAACGCCTAGTAAAAATGGATTTATATTTTACCTTCGAAAGGTGTGGATAACGCTATCCACCAGATAAATCACCATCCAGCGGATAGCGTGGTTTGTTTTGTTAACACTTATCCACTGGATAGCTATTTATCCGGTGGATGGCGTTGTCCAGCTTTCGAGCAACCGGGGCCTGTTCTGTGTGCCTTTTGGTCACGGAACTTGCTCAAGGTAAATATGTCATGCCAGCGTTCAATTCCAAATGAAAATACGAAAAATAAGCCGCTGTCGTTCGCGTTCTCCAAAACTCAGAACTTGGTCATTTCACGTTGTTGCTGTGCAGAGGACAGCAAAGAAATGTAAACGATTTATAACACACGTGCACAGCCATTGTTCTACTCATTAAACCTTTCGGAAAAAGTTATCCTTCGAGGAGAAACAACTGATCCCAATGTAGAGACTGGTCAATTTCGATGTTAGCTATGAATTATGCGGCTAAAATCGAAATTGTGACATACCAAGCTATCTACATGTAAATAAAAAATCATCTCTATTAATTACTAATAATTTATTATTTAGTTTCAGAGAATCAGATTGCGGTTGGCATGGAGGTTAGTTTGATTTTTGAGTTTACTTAAATATTGAGTTTTCCCAGTCGACTTTGTTGCCCTTTCATATGTCATAAAATCATAGATGTTCGTTTTTCAAAAGCGGCAAGGGAATCTCAAAATGGCATTTTCTCGAAAAAAACTAAAGCAGCAGACGGTCATGCAAGAAGATGCGAGAGTTAACATCGTCTGCTTGACGGACGAGAGAAACCTCTTGTAGATCTCACAAAAAACTTGAGCTTTTTCCGTGTGATTGCGTAGGAAGATTAATTTAACAGTTGAACAAGAGTGAAAATTTGATCTGATACCAATTGCTGTTTGGTCCGTGATTGAGACGTTTTTTCTCTGTTTCAGGATGTTTAGCCCTTGCTGAGCTTGGTCGGAGAGGACTTCTGTTACCTGACAGACTCCCTGAAGGTTTGCCAAAAACCTCATTTTATCAACATCTAACTTCTCTTAACTGTATGAATTCATTTCCAAGTAGACAGGTTATGAGAACAAAGGAAATCATCAATAAGGGGATATTGTCTTGATGTTCTTCCAAATTCTCACAGCTGACATCTAAAAGAAATGTATGGTGATCAGTAAGAGGAAAGTGTTATTTTGAGCTTGAGATTGTTATCTTCTTGAATGCACTTAAGGAAATGTGGCATTGGCACTAATAAGGGTGAAATAGTTATGTGAGGATTGAGGTTTTTTCATTTGACAAGTACTGTGTTTAATTTTGGACAGCGAGTTAATGCTAACACTCATTTTACAAGCCTTGTTTTCTGTTTCGTTTTTGTTACTTTATTTGTTGCTTAGGTAAAGGTTTTGCAACTAGTATTTGAAGCTCACGTTCATGTAGCAGATGTCTCTGACATTTTAAAAATAGATTAGCGAGGCAAAGTTGTTTCTTTTTTCAGTGTGCCATACTACGAATTCGTGTACCGCTACATACAACGCCCCAGCTTTTGTCAAACACGTGCAAAATACGTTATTCATCAGTGAGTTTTGTTTTTATTTTTCAGTTGTTCCCGCTGTGCTTAAAGCCTTATCTTATGATGAGATTAGGGGATATTGCAGTGTCGGTGAGTAGTTTCTTTCATTCACCAACATGCACAATTCGACTAACTGTCAAACTTGCGTCGTTTAACTTGTTATTTTGTTTGTTCTCTAGGGAGCCATGTTAGAGATGGCGCTTGCTATGTTTGTTGGTCATTTGCGCGAGCATATGATCCAAAGGAAATCCAACCACACGTTCAAGGAATAGCCAGGTATAAACGTGCCTTTAAACTTCTCTCTCTTTTCCTTAGTTCTACAACTGCGCAGCCGTTACGGCATCCGCCAATACAGTGTGTTTAACAGGTTAAGCCACACGTTTAGTTGTACAGCAAACGGCAAACGTCACATTGCTGTAGATTGTCTTGCTTTTTCTGCAAACCATGAATAATTGAACATTTGTCCCCCCAAAACACTTTCTTTCACGTACAGGAAGCAAATGGTAGACCGCGTGAAAAGTATCAACTATCCTTCTTTCTTTACGAAAAAAAATACTTTTGGTGTTTAGTCTATTCATGGACAAGAAACTCTTTCTTTTCCCGGGTGTATAAAGAGTTAAAGAAACTTTCAATAATCATCAAACAATTTTTTGTCATCTTCCACTATTCATATGTTACAGTAGTCGTATAATTAATAAACGCACAATAAAAGAATAGTGCAAAAACAATGAAGAAACATAACTCGGAGTTTGACTATGAAGGATTCGTGTTTTTTCCTTGACAGTTCTCTTGTTACTACTGCTTTGTTTGATCGTGAAGTTAACTGCAGGCGGGCGGCATCTGTAAGTAAAACCTTACTTTCATGTTCCAAGACAGTCTTGACCATTTTAAGTTGATATTCCCTTGATATTTCAATTTGTGGATCGTAAAATTCGGACCTGCACGAAACAGTTTATTTGAATTTCTGATGAGAACGTGGATTGAGGGGAGGGGTGGGAAAGTCAGTTGTTTTGATCTTTTCTTTTTTTATTCCAAAATAATCATAGTTCTCTGAAAACTAAAAAGAAAAATAAATTAGACACAATTATTATTAGCTTTGGACTGAAAGACTGAAAGGTTACTAGTTCTAAACTAGAAACCTTTAATACCGAGAACAAAATATAAATTCATTTAGTTCTGGATAATTTAGATGCTCCTATATATTTTTTTCCGACAGGCTGCTTTTCAAGAAAATGTGGGAAGACAGGTAAGTATATATCGTTCTCTACATTATGACGCAAAAACATTATTTAAACAAAGTTTAGATAAAATTAAATTGAAATTTTGCTGAGAAACGTAGTTTTTAAGGTAAATATGTTTTCCTATTGAATGGAAAACCGTGCAACCTTTATTAGAGGCTCGTGCCGAAATGAAAATCCTGAAAAAGAAATTCAATTGAGTTTAATTTGAGAGATTCGCAGCATTAGTGGCAGTTAAATTGAGACTAATTCTAGTTCAGCTTTGACTGAGGGCATCGATAATTAATCACAAGGTGTAATGCAACAAAGGAATGCTTTTGTTTCTTACCTAATTTTCTTTAATGAGAGACTATGTTCCACTTTGGCCTTTAGGGGACCTTTCCACACGGAATCGATATTCTTACATTGGCAGATTACTTTGCAGTTGGGAACAGAGTCAATACTTATCTGAATGTTAGGTAAGAGTTAAACGACAGTTTTTGGTATGTTTACAATTCTGTATGTTTTCATTCCCCTTTTTTATCGAACATAAATGCAATGAAAGCTTTAAGCAAGAACAAAGCTGTACCTACTGCCACCCACTGAACTTATAAATGGTTTACGCGCGTGAAATAAAATAGAGCAAATGTTTTCACGTCTTGCGTCTGTGGAAAAAAGTTGAATGTGGTTCGACTTACAACAACTGGGGGGGGGGAGTTCTGCGGCTGGAATTATATTCGACGCGGCTTAAGTGTGACTTATAAGGTTGGTTTGATATTACATCAGCTTAAGAGCAAAATTGGCTTTGTTTTTTAGTATGGCAATAGCTCAATTCAAGGAGTATACGAGACCTTTGATTGACAATCTAGCAGATGTCAGATTACAACACTGGGACGGGTGAGTCAATGTTTAAACTGCGCGCACTGTATTAGTTTGCCGGAGGGAAATACTTATTTTCACGTGTTCATTTCTATCCCGCTAGGGAGGGCACATTTTGGACTGGACCTGAAAAAGTAATCCTACAGAGATCCTTTTCGTTCCCTGATTTGGTTTTGCTTGTTTGCTTGTTTTTGTTTTTAATTTTCGCGCTCAGGTTAGACCAATAACATCCAATCCAAGAGTTAATGTTTATGTCATCAGTCGGGAGAGATTTGGATCTCTCGTTAACGGGAAAAGGATCACGCGCTCACGAAATTAGGCATTAGCTGTTTACTCCGACATTTCTTAAACTAAGTGTGTGTCTGTGTTGCCTTTCTTGTAGCTTGTTTTTATTACGACGTTCTTTCTTGACAGAAGCGTTCGTGAACTGGCATCGCAAGCATTGCACAACTTGACTCCCACAGACCCAGAGTACATAACTAAGACCGGTATGGGTTATACACTTAGAGTCATGTTACAATCACAAGTAATGTACGTTATAAATCGAAGAAACAAGTACCCGCGGTTTTCAACACAGACGTTGCATAGTCGGACATGATAAGCAGCTATTTCAAGAAACGTTGCATGAAAGTGTTTAACCTACGTGACTAGGGCCGGCTAGGTAGTTTGGGTTTTAGCCAGAATTTTGCAGTTGGTAGAAAAGAAATCTGCACACCTTTATTTTGGATATGAAGTTTTTGTTTTTCCTCTCATAACACTTTTAATTTGTTTTCATAGGGTTTTCGATGGCGTGAAGTTTTGTAATTTTTTTCAAAATTTTGGCAAAATTCCCCCAGCGTAGTGTGGACGGAAAACATTTGATTCGTTTTCAGAGTGTAGTTCGGGCCTTAGCTTCCCCTAAAGGTGGTCGGCTTCTACATGAGAAACCGTAAGCGGACCATGTATGGGTGGAAAATAAGCCACAGCTTATCTTCCTCGATAAGTGACCGTATTGTCACCCGTGTCGTTTGCTTGTACAGTGTATATGTCATTCCGTACTGGACTTAATTGTCAATGCTCAAGACGTAATGCTATGGGATTTCTTTTTCCAGTGATTTTGATCAATCATTACGAAAATTTTCCAAAAATGTCACGTTTACCTTCGACGTTTGTTGAGTTTTAACACTATTTCCGTTACTGTTTCTAGTTTTTCCCAAGATGCTGTCGCAAACTAACAGCATCGATCTCAACACTCGACACGGTAACATTCTGGGATGCGCTGAAGTAACTCATGCTCTGTATCTCTACGCTCAACAAAGTAGCAGGTACAGAATATTAAAATGCATTATAAATTTACAATATTTAGAGAGGAAGCCACATCAGCCTTAGCTTGTTTTCATGCTGGTCCTCAGCCTCTATCCTGGTCGATTGACATTTGGAGATGTCGGTGTTTGTGGAGGGAGGAAAACCGGAGAACCCGGAGAAAAACCCTCGGAGGCGAGAACCAACAACAAACTCAACCAACATATGACATCGGGCGGGAATCGAACTCAGGCCACATTGGTGGGAGGCGAGCGCTCTCCCCACTGCGCCCTCCCTGCCCCCCTAAAGACCATTATCAACTTATTAGAATTCTATCAGCGAGCTTGATCGTATTCAATTTTAAAAGCAAAGTGACCGATGGAAAATTGACTAGCTTGTTCCTACACATGATGCATGTTAAGGTTTAACACTCGGAGATTAGGAAGGCAAACTTAGTCATTTGTCTGGAACCGTACTATTAGAATTGTAATTTAAGATTCTTATTAGACTATTATTAGTTGTTACAGCCACATTTCATTTTTCTGGTAGTTATTTTCCTTTATATTGTTAAAAATGGGGATTTAAGCATGTGTGCACGTATGAAGTCTGCGCGATCTATGTAAATCTGATTTTGAATTCTTGAAAATAGCACTCGCTCTCGCTAAGTAAAGATTTTGTTTTACAGATCACTTGTAGAGGTGCTCGACCAAGACTGCTTTGCAGTTCTGAAGGGCATTGTACCTCAGGTAAAGCTGTAGACGTTCGGTTGTTGTAATGTACACAGTATTCAGTTATTTTAACTGAATTAGGTTTTAAAATGCTGAAAGCTAAAAGGAGTGTTCAGTGGAACCAAATTAATCCGGTCACCAGTGGACCTTGAAAATTTCCCCGCATTAACAGAGTGGCCGTATTAATGAAGTAGGGTTAAACATCATGACTCTGGTCCAAATATATCACAATTGCACTTTTAAACAACTGTTCTTTAATAAGCATCCGGAATGCCAAAAAATATTGGAACTTGAATCAGTGTGTAAAATACATGTATTAACAATGGAAAGATGAACATAACTGGTTTGAGTGACCGGGGTAAAATTATAAAGGATTATACAGATTGGGATTTCAGAATGTGGTCGTTGGTCGTGTTAACGGGGTGGTCGCATTTACGGGGTTATCTTATAAGAAAATGTATGGGCGTTTCGCCGGGACAACAAAACAATGGCCGTAATAACGAGGTGATCGCAAGGCGGCGTTTCACTGTAGTAGACATAACGTAGAAGCGGAAGGAAAGAGCAATTCGATTTATTTTCTGTTTCTTTATTTGTTTCTAGCTAAAAGCAGCTAAGCGTTTCAGGTAAGATTATAATGTTACATATTCTGCATTTGAATTTTGGTGCCATGCAAGACGTAGCATATACATTTACTTCCACAAACGGAGAATTAAAGAGCATTACAACTTGAATTCTGCCGCCTGCGTTCATTGCAGTTTTTCGACAAGGACGTTGTGTGATTTACTCTGGTGTCCCTGTTTTCTGATCCCTTGTAACGATCACAAAACCCTTATAAAAAAAAAGAACATAAGAGAAAGCGAGCTCGTGTATATTAAGCTGCTCGTAGTCTAAGTAAGGCTTTTTGCATGACCTGCATGTGATTTCTCTTTCAGAGGTCTTGGAGGAGAGTTCATGCGACAAGCAGGTAGATGAATAGAACTATTTTAAACAAGAGAGGTCGTCGTAGACCAGAACATGTTTTGTTTGTTTGATGGTTTGTTGACAGTGCTTGTATAGCAGATCTGTTCGAGCTGCAGGTTTTAAACGGTTCAATAAATTTTCTTTTCTTTTTTCTTTCCAGTTTGTCATTTAATACAAAAGCTATCTGTATCTGAAATACCCTGGCGTGACGACGAGATCATTGGTGAGACTGAGTAATCGCTATTATTTCTTTGCCAGTAAAATGCAGTCTTATATTCGTCACAGTTTGTTCTTTGAACTCGATTTGTTCCTTTTACTTGAAAGGCTAAAGCTTGATGTCAGTATTATAAGAGAAAGATGTCTTCTATTCACTTTATTTTCCCATTATCTCTTCTGAGCCTTCGTAAAAGTTAAAACATGTTTTCCTGCTTCGTAGCTAACTTGGAGACAACTAAGTTTCCTTTTCTTCTCGCTCAGGCGTATTTCAAGACATTATTGACGATAACCTATCCCACACAGAACCAGCAATACAGGTGCAGTTCTGTCGTAATAAACCTTGACTTAATTTGCTGCCATTACCGCAAACTAGATTAACCGTTTTTGTGGATCCTTTTAGGAAGGTGCTGTTCGAGCCCTTAGAGCCTTGTGTCAGCAGTATTACGTTAAAGCAGATGGATCTGTTATCGATGGAATACAAGGTAAAACGAAATCACATTTCCTTTATTTTTCTACTGTTATGATTCCTATTAGAATGTTCTATATTTTGCAGATAGGATTATTACACATTATGTCGAGCAGTTGAAAATTTCGTCGGAGTTCTCAAGGTGAGTACTATTTAAACACAAGTCATTAGCATTCCTTCTCTGTGAGTTCTCTTCTTCTTACATGGTCAAGTTACTTCTACTGACTATGTTTTGAATATAAAATTATTAAGTCGTCTGCGAGCGTCGGTTTTGTTTAGTGTCGAGCAGGGAAGAGGAATCCGAGAGTGTAAAATTATCTTATCGCGTACTCTCCTTTAGGAACCTTTCGTCTTCAACTCAGAGAATCATACCATGAAAGTTACCTGTTTCAATATTATTCCTTCTGCACACATCACTGGCACTAACCATTAGTTTATCTTTTTAGAGTTGGATTTGCTCAAGCTTTAGGATCTTTGCCAAAGTTTTTGCTGTCAAACAGGTTAAGAATGGTGAGTTTCCTTGTCCAAGTTAGTCGCCCAAAAATTGAGTTGTATTGAACGGCCTTTTCTGAGCTATATGCCAACCATTAACTGACTGGCGGCCGTCTTATTGACGGTTTACGTCACACTGAAATTCTTTTTAAATATGTGACTGTCCACGTTTTGGCAATTTTGAAAACAAACAATAATTTCAGACCACTATATCTTGTAGCACGTTACCGAATGTAGCGCTACAACACTATTACTCTGTAAAAAAGTTTCACCTACATGTAGTGTGAAGAATTAGGTTACGTAATACAACCATTACATTGTACCAATTTTGTCATCTCGTTACTTTATTTGGCAGGTATTTTCTGGTTTAATTTCGGCTTCAGAGTTGTCCAAAGACCCAGGAAAGTTTGCTGAATCTCGAAGAGACGCGCTAAAATCTCTTGCCAGGTACTTAAAATTGGCTAAATTTATACAAGAGACGAATTTTTGTATTAGGAGATATTTATCCTTGTTGAACAATTTGTCCGTTTCAGGCCAACAAATTACCCGTCTCAGACGGCTCATTTGTCTCAGATGGATAATTCGTCCCTAGTATATATTCGGGCATTGTATAAAATGGGTGGTCATGTTAAATTTTGCTAAATATCGATGCGTTTCTAACTATACGGAACTGAATAGCGTCATGTTCGCTACGTATACTACGCGGTGATCCTTTTAGTGTCTCTGATTGGCTGTCGGTTTCCTCTAGAGTTTCGCGCGCAAGTATCAACCAATCAGGACAATATCTGGTTGTTTTTACACCTAAACGGATGTTTCTGGGGCTAATCTCAGACAAACTTAGGAGTAAACAACTGACATTGCAAGCAAGCACGTCCGTGGTTTCTATTGACACACTTAGCTTACTCTATTCCCTTTGCCCTTTTTACTCTTCATGTCGTGAAAATCATGGGAGAAACGAGACATTATAAACTCTCGATGACGTGTTTTCATTCCAGCATCGCCTGCACCGTCGGGCTGAGTAGAACTGGTGACGAAGAACAAGTTGTAACGGAACAAAGTCTTCATCAGCTCTACGATGCTTTTATCGCGGCCATGAATGACTACACGATCGATAGCAGAGGAGATGTCGGGGCATGGTAAGTCAGCTTGAACATTAAATAGATAGCCTGCAGTACAGGAGTCGCTGATTTCCCTTTCGTAAACGGTCGATGCCATAATTGGCAACCAGGGCTTTTCCGGAATTGACGATGTCATGCCTGCTAAAGTACAGGCCTGGGCTAGGTCAAAACTGGTTATAATTTGGTAACAGACTAACAGACTCACCAAATACTTAATTGATCACTTTCACACTGGTTTGCTTGCGGTTAGCTTTTATTTGTTGGTTAGGGCAATACCATATAAGTAAAATAGATTGAGAAAGTCACCGTTTAAAATTGAAGTTTGCGGGATTTGGCGTATCAACTGAGTGTAGCCTGCGAGCAGGCTTACGTTAGAGCACAATGACAAAATTACAGAGATCAAGGCAGGCTCACTTTCTTATCGCCTTCTCACCATCTTGTCATTTGTCGTTGGCTCTAAGGTACTTATGGCTACTGAGCTAACCATGAGCAACGTTTCTTTCTGTATGAGATAATTTTCCCAACCAGCCCTGAAATAATGGAGTAGAAAACAGCTTCAAGTGAAAAGAGTGCTTTTTGACTTTTAGTGACTGGCGTATATTTATTATGTTGCAGGGTGCGAGAGGCGAGCATGACAGGACTAGAAACTCTGTCACGTTTTGTTGTGGAAAGTGATCCTTCGCTCTTGACACCACAAATGTAAGTAAAATACATCAAGACACCTTAAAATGTTTGGCAAGAACCGTTGTTTGTCGCTAGGGACACTGTCCGAGGAAGACAGCTCTAAAGAGCTAACGGGGGGTTTACTGGGGGTTTCAGGCAGCTGTCACGTTGAATAAAGACAACTGGCTTTGCTTTGCATGTCCTCTCTCGACTGACTAGCATCTCAGGTCTTGAAGTCAAGGAATTATTCCGAAATGAACGATACTCAGCCGTAAATCGAAGAGTCGATTATTTGAACGAAATGTAAGCAAGACCTTTATGAGTTGAAGTTGACATGAGATTTCTGTCTAACACAACTAGTTAGAAAGTCCTTTGTATCAATGCAACTTCAATGGGTCACAGCTCACGAAAACCGCATTTAGACGTGGCCTACAAAGTTGCTGTAATAGTTTGAACGCGGTTTACACCAGAAATTCGCTGTTCAATCTTCGCTTGTGAAATCATTCCTAACTGTCTTAACTTAGCTATTATCCCTATCGAAATTTCTAAATATCGGTTTTTCTTTTGTCTAGTTCCTGACCTGATAGACACGATGAAATGGCTGAAAAAAATCAGTTATATTAATGTCATTTTGTTCAATGCTTTCAGAACGGAACGAGTAAGATGCCACAGGCTAACTTTCCTAGATATAGAACTGACATTAAACCGGAGAAGATGACTTACATCTCGCGTAACACAAATGTAAATTTCTTAAAAGGTCGTTTTCATGAAAAGAAATCACCAACAACTGGGTGGTGAAACAGAACACCCGGGAGGTTCATTTACGCCATAGAAAAACGTTTTTCCATCTCAATCTTTCTAGTTTTTTGAAAGTCGAATTCTAATTCTAATTTTCAGAGAAAAAACGCGGAGCTAGATGGAATCTAAATGGGAAGCGTAATTCTCACTGTTTCTCAGCCAAGACCTGAAATGTTGCATGGTGCCTTATGGGCCAATGCACTACGAAAACTCGTCAACTTTTTTAGTGGACTGGATATCTTAGTATGTTCCTTATTTGCGTTGTTGGACTGCTTTGTTGGTGCATATTTGTTAGTAAAGGCTCGCTAAACCGGAAAACGCGTGTGTACAAATAGTTAGCCTGCGAACGCAGAAAGGTTTCCGTCATTTGTCAGTTCAAGATCAAGCCAATGAGCACTAGACAGTCGCTAGTTAAGCCAGGTTTTTTACAACGTTGGAAGCATGTACCCAAGCGCAAAATCCATAGAAACACTTACTAGTACTAAAACTCGATCCCAAGCTCTAGGATAAAGCATTATAAAATAATTGAACCACTGCGCGCGCTCTCATTGGTCGCTAGGTGTGTTTAGATGAGAGTATGTAAACACGGTTGTGACGTTTCAGTTTCGCGCGTATTTTTGAGAATTATTTTATAAAAATAGAGCGCTTTTTTACCTTGTTTATATAACCTCATCTTAACACTCGGAGGGTTGGGATAATTCTCGAAAGTTATGCAAACACTCGACTACGTCTCGGATTTGCAAAACTGTCTCGAATTCTCCCAACCCTTCTCGTGCTTAGATGAGGCTATATAAACACGGAAAAAGTGCTCTATTGCTTAATTTGAACCCATTTGTTTACACAGGCATCTGGTTGTGATCATAAATATCTGTTAATATTGGAATTAAAATTTCATCACAGTTCTGTGCTTTTCACCACTTTTCAAAATCTTGTTGTAAATCGAGAACCCGACGTAAGCTTCGCGGAAAATCCATTTCGCTAGGTATTAATGGCGCCGTTTTCGGTCTTTGAACTGTCACCCTTTGTAAACATATGACAACTGTTGACAAGTTTCACGGAGGCACTAGCGTCCAAGGACTTTGATCTTGATATTGTACGGACGTGGGATCCAGTATCTTGAAGCTTGATCATATCTTCCGGCAATTCACGAGTACTTGTCCGAGTGACTTGGCCGATTGCTGCTATTTTACGTTTGCGCACTCCAAAGTAAACCATAATGTAGAAATATCCTATGGCTGACTTACCACACTCTCACCGATATGCCGCCAGATTCCTTTGATCCTGTGGTCCACGCCAGCTACTACATGTATCATCACGAGAGGTGGAGACGTTGCAAAAGTTGCTAACATCAAGGCCTTTCTTCAGTGCAAGTTCTTTCATGCGGTCTCTTGTAACGATAACCTTGTAGACAATTGGTTCAACTTGGATAAAGAAACAAGAAAACGGATTTTATAACAAAGACAGTGCATGCCGAGTGCATCATCATAATCTGATGAAATCGAAACCAAAAGTAATTATGGGAATAGTAAAATCATTTTGTCTCTGAAAAGAGCGGAAAGCAAAAGCATTTACCTGGAAGTACGCTTCTGTTGCAAGGAAGGACAAAGTTGATGCCGCTATTTCCATTTTCTCAGAGGCGAAAACGAAGTAGTAATAGTAGATAACGACCAGTGAACAACTCAAATATCAGGTGATGGTGAAAATCGGGTCATGAATATCACACATTTCGCATTGTAATTTACTTCAGCGGAGAACAATTCCATAATTAAGATTTTCCCTCAAGTTACTAGATGTGACATAAACTGCAATAACATAAATGGTTTAAATTTAAAACTAAATATAATAGCGATTAGTAATGATTTTAAGTACACAGTTGCACACCTGTTTGTTTTGTGTTGTTGTTTTTTTAGCTGTGAAGGCGTGATGTGCTGCCTTGCACAACAAGCCTCAGAGAAGATTGATCGAACAAGGGCACACGCTGGAGAAATTTTTTTAAGGCTTGTTTATATGGACAGGTCAGTCAGTCAGTTTTCATTCTGATGAGTCTTGGTATAAGCTTTCTTTAAACAGCTTAGTTAAAAGCACTGACACATCGTTTTCAATTTGTTGATTTATCTAATTGTTTATTTATGTTTTTTCAGCCCTTCATTACCCCATATACCTCACCAGGAAGAACTTCTTAAAATTTTTCCGAGGTAAGTTGACAGATGAAGGGTTCTCCAAAAAAAAAATGAAAAACATATTATGTGTTTTTTAGCTTCACATCTTTTTCACAAGCTTTTTTGTGACATGCGCAAATGAATCTGAGCGAAGACGAATTCTTCTCTATCCCAAATGGGTTTAACTCGCTAATTGATGACGAGTTAACACTGGCAGGTACATTATTGATTCGAGACAGTTGGTCAAACAAACGCCCATTACATTTTATTGAAGTAAATATTAATCGCCTATAGCAAGTATGCACAAGCAGTTCTCGTTGGTTGTCTTTATGTCAATAGTTAAGCAATAGCGCACCTTTTCCGTGTTCACATAGACTCGTCTAAACACGAGGGAGGCTCGGAGAATTCGAGACAGGTAACTGTCTTGAATTCACCCCTCTCCCCCCTCCGAGTGCTTGGATGAGGCTATGTAAACACGGAAAAGGTAGTCTGTTGCTTTTTTTAAATATTTCTCAAAAATACAGGCGAATCTCTAACGTCACAACCGTGTTTACATACTCTCATTCAAACACACCTATCGACCAGTGAGAGCGTAGCCTGTGGTATCTCAGTTATTTTATAAACTAAGATATGGAGGAACATTTTATTTATTTATTTGGTTTCCTTTTTCTAACGTTATTTTATCAGACAAAAGTTTCTTTATACCAAATGATATTCTATTGCTTATGTTGTAGAAGTGAGCTTTTAGAGATGAACTGGAGTGCGCCTGCAGACTGCTTCCCCAGAATAACGAAGCTGCTAGGTTTATCTTCATACAGACGATCTGTTCTCCTTGGTTTGACCGTCAGCGTTGGAGGGCTGACAGAATCACTGGTGTGTATGAAAAAATTATGCACCTATCAGTGTCAAGCCCGAGGGGGGGGGGGGGGTCGGGCAACCCACGGGAATTTGACTGTGGCGTATATCCCAGGGTGGGGATTTTGATCGGACATCATGCATTTGATCTTTCAATTTTATGTAGTAGAAGAGAAGTAAACCATTTGTTTCTGCTAATTTTGACAATTCTTTTTTGCCCGGGGGTGGCGATTTTGATAATTTGTTTTAGAAAATGTCAAAATCCCCACCCTATGCCCGACCCCCCCCCCCCCCCTTCCCCCTCGGGCTTGACACTGATAGGTGCATTACTTATAATGATAACCTATTTTTAAGTAGGAAAGAAATTCCCAACTCTCTGGTTGTGGTAATCTATTTTTTTAACGTTACTTTTGTGAAGTAAAGAGTAGTTTTGGAAAGAATTAATATTAACTCTGAGGTCATTTAGGGCGCTTTCCATTCGATCAAGAGAGGAAGTCACCCTCAATCTACGCCCGTGAGTTGGAAACACCCTGCTCGTAGATGAGTCTCGAACACAGCTGAACTGTAGAAGTAGATGTTTCATTATAAAACCTTATTATATGGCTAGCTCCGTGAGCGGGCAAGATTAATCAAATCCTGCGCTGTGATTGGCTACCCGAGCGGGCAAGATGGAGCTATCTTGCCCGCTCGCGACTACCCGCATTATCCCGCAAGAAAAATTTCCCCGAAAGCCATATAATAAATCCTTTATTGACCAAGCTTGTTGGGTCAAGATGGCTTGATATTGGCCTCGTTCTTTTTTTGCGTGTTTATTGACCTCGACTCCTTCTCGGTCCATAAACACGCAAAAAAAGAAATCGGCCAATATCCAGCCATCTTGATCTCACACTTGGTCAATAACGCATACGTATTGTTGACACGTTTTAAGAACGAAACAGTCGGCGAAGACTGTGCACGTGCATTACAAATCTTTGTACATTTCTTAGCCGTCCTCTGCAAAACAACGACGTGAAATGACTGAGTTCTGCGTATTTTGGAGAACGCAAACGGCGGCGGCAAATTTTTCGTATTTTAATTTGGAATTCAACCCTGACATTGCACATTTAGCTTGAGTAGGTTCCGAGAGAGATAGGTGCTCTGAACGAATCTATACAGCTGAGAAATTCTAATACAAAGTTCTTCCCAAGTTGTTGTAACTAGGTTTCCTTCCAAACATTCAAACCTACTTATTCCTGCATTGAAATTGTATTGTCATTCTTTGATCTTACAGGTTCGGCACTCCTATACGTCGCTTCTGAGTTTCTTAAAAGGCATTAATGACAGGTATTAAAGGAGAATACTGTACCTGAAATTTTCAGGCAGCCTTTAGTTGAGTGAAGTAACATGTCGTATGATTTCATATCATTCTAGCGAGAAAGAGCTGACTGCATTTACTGAGACGCTTTTGGATATTTATCAAAACAATGAAAAGAACGACAGGCAAGTTATATATTTTATTTAGTTATTAATTCGAAATTTTGAATTCAGTTGTATTCTGATTTGATGTAGTGACCCTCTCGAGTTTGATAGCAGTATGAACTTTCTCGCTGTTGGCGCCAGTTATATGTTTTCCCGCGCTCGGCGTCGATTTGCACCTCTTTCTGGCATATAGTTCTTGGTCGGCCACCCATATACCGTAGAATTCCGAAAGTAACGGCCCCCGTTACTTACGGATTTAGCAGGCAAAAGGGGCCGTTACTTTCAGGTAGTCGTTACTTTCGGATGGTTTAAAAATGTTTGTGCGGTAACAGTCGTTTCAGACAACACGTGAAATCAAAAGTTTCGGTTCTTTTTGTATATTCCTATTTACCCCCTTGCCTCCCTTTGCGCCAAAGTATAATGGTAATTATAATGGTTGATTAATATCGCAATGCAACTCATTACTCTTCGATGCACTTGCAGTATATCATTTGACTCTGCTGCTAGAATACAGCTTATAAATCATAGTTTCAAGAAACATTCAGTTTTTTTAATAGGGACTTTTAGCATCAGGTTTTTCATGGGAAACTGCAAACCGCAAACCGCAAAATGTCACGTGACCACGGCCTCGCGGTCACGTTTGCAGTTTGCAGTTCACGTTTGAACCGCAGGAAGGGCTTCCAGCGGTAAGTGATTTACAGCAAGGTTTTTTGCCACAAAAAATTGTACGGCCTCGCGTTTAAAGGTATGAACTAGCTTTTTATATCTGCTTACGATGTGCTGGTTTGATTTTTGATCTCGAATCAATGAATTATTGCTGAATTTTGGTCGATTAAAGTGATACACTTCGACTTGATGAAAACAACATGGCGGCCCTAAACAATGAACGCGTAGTTCAAATCAATTTTATATCCCCTTCTGCCGTATTAATAAAGGAAAGTATTCTGTTCCAATCCAGAGTTTGTTTTTTTTTGTCTATCTTGTTACTGAATTCATAACTTAAACCAGTCTCTGTTTAGTTCCTATTTTTAACGTATCACTCCGCGAATTTCATTTTATTTTGCTGATTTCTTTGAGACTGGTGAGCCCAGGCCTCATAAAGCCTCCTGGTTTCTTCTCAGGGCTCCCTTGCAGCATTTACAATTCCCATATATATCCTTGTATTGTATTATATTTTGACTAAATAAAAATGAACTGAACTGAACGCCTTGCTAAAGTTTGAAATCTTGGCAACGCGAAACTGCAAACGCTTAACTGCGGTTTGCAGTTTGCGGTTTGGGGTTTGCCTGATGCTAAAGGTCTCTAATATCCCAAATAACTCTTCCAAGTTGGTCAGTCCTGCAGTCAGACTGTTCCGTCTGCATTGCGCTTGCGTTTCTCTTTTAGACTAGGTTTACACTAGAGGAGATATTTCCGGATTCGTAAATGTTTCCGGATTCATCAGTTTTAGAGTATTTGTTGGCGTGTACACTGAAAGGATATTTGGATACCTAGCCGTTTACACACAACGCCACAACTCCGCGGATATTCATGATGAAATGATCAACAAGCTGTTTGTTGCGTCGACAGCGAGAACGAAAATGCCGCCAAAAAAAGGTAGGGGGAGTTTGAGACAGTCTGAAGTTTTCTTTTCACTCGCCGACCACGTTGTTGCCAATCATGTAGTTCCACCAGGCATTTGGCCGGGTCTTATCCAGAATCGCCCAGGTTTTCGATCGTGTCATCATCATCTCCAATTAAGTGTGGAGGACGACAACATTGTTTGCGTCGATAATTTTGGTTTTAGTTTTAGGAATATGGCATTACCCATTATAAAAGATTGCCTGGACCTGTAACCGAATGAGGCAGCCGGCGACGCAATTTTCCCTTTCGTAAACAAGCGATGCCATTTTCGCAACACTTAGAAAATTTCTCAACAAATTTTTCTCTACTAATATAAAGAAAAATGAAAATGTTACTAACCACCCAGTATCGAACCTGGAACCTCTGTTTCTTAACATCCCTCTTATACCACTACACTACCAGGTTCATCCGCCAAATTTCCGCAAAATTTAATTATAAAACGTGACATTCTTAAATGTTAATGATAGAGCTGCCCCAACCTGCAAATAAAAGCTAACCGCACGCAAACCAGTGTGAATATGAACAATTAAGTATTTGGTGAGTGCGTTTTACTCCCTCAACAAATTATAACCAGTTTCTACCGTGTCCAGGCCTGAACAGAAGCCGATATGGCATCGTCCACTCTAAAAGGCTTGGTTGCTAATTCTGGCAAGCTTGGTTACCAATTATGGCATCGACCGTTAAAAATGGCATCGCTTGTTTACGAAAGGGAAATAGGCGCCGGCGACCGCCATCAATGGCCATCAATATGACATACGACTAGGTCCGCCATTTTGGTTCTACCGCAAACTCATATTGTTGATTTATCGAATTATTTATTTATGTTTTGTCAGCCCTTTATTACCCCATATACCTCGCCCGAATATCTGGATTCGGATTCGGATTCGAGAGAAAATCGTTTACACGACAAAACTCTCCGGATTCAAAAGGTTTCGGATTCAAAGTTCCCACTTTAAATTCCGGATTCAAAATCTCCGGAGACACGACCAAACCGGGGATTTTTTTTTTCAGATTCGTCCATTTGTGTGTAAACGGCAAAAACCAATCCGGTACTAAAACATTCCGGATTCGTCACGACTCCGGAACAATTTCCTCTAGTGTAAACCTAGTCTTAGTGACCTCTTTAAAGTGCTACTATGATCAAATTTTTACCCCTTGATTTTTTAGGTTACTCACATAGAATTCTACGAAAGATTAAAAATGCCGTTTACCGTTTACCGTTTACAAATATCTGCATTGGTTCAGGAGATATTTAAGTTTGAAAAATGAGTAAAATATGCAAATGAGATTACTGATGACGTCATGCACTCAACCAAATATTGCATGAAGTATTTAAATAGCGCTATCTCGGTCAATTTGCAGTAGCAACCATTGAAACTTGGTAACTTGGTAGGCAAATAGTTCTAAATGCAACACATCTACAGCTATAACAATTTCCGTTCCCATGGCAACCCACTCTTTTCCAGTCCCCTCTAGCCTGATATCAATATTTTAGTGATTTTAAGCTTGAAAAACATTAAACAAGGCTATGAACTCAACCTAATGTATTTATATGCTTGCTGGATTATGGAAATGAGGCACCATTGGCAATATCAATAAAGAACCCGAAAAGTGGTCAGAAAATCCTTTAATATTGTGGAGGTCTGGAACCTAGTATGTTGCCATGGTAACAAAAATTGCTAAGCTTATATTGCAGAGCATCTCTAGTAGAATCTTACTGTAAAAATTCAAACATTTATTACACAAATTGGCTGAGATATCCTTGTTTATCATATTTGATCAAAATGCGGTTGTGTATGACGTCATCACCTGGCTAATTTGCATATTTTAAAAACTTGAATATCTCTGGAACGAAGAGATATTTGAAAACAGTAAATAGCACTTTTACTCTTGTACAGACTACTTGTTTATGTCTTAAAATGGCTCAGATTTGAAGGATGCGATTTTCGTCATAGTGGCACTTAAAGGGCCGCTAGTTTGGGCGTTCAATAGATAAAAAATTAACGTTTCTTTCGGGGAGCCGTTATTTTCGGGAGGGGCGTTTCTTTCGGAATTCTACGGTAGCTGCCCTGCAATTTGCTTTTATTTACTGCTGTTTGCTACGCTTTTCGCTCGGCTATTTCGCGCGCGCCTTCGCGACTATCTTGAAAGGGACTGCTAGCAGTCTAGCTGTTTGCTTGCGGTTAGCATTTATGGGGTGAAGGGGAAGTCGACTATATCTGTCCTACCATGACATTCCTGCCCTCTTTCTCTCCAGCTAATGTCCTTCTTGTTTTCAATCGTAGAATCATAGTTCCTTTGTTTAAGATGCTTGATATGCTGTTCTCTAATGGATGCTTTGAGCTGTTCACGCAGGATCAAAGGTATATTCCCTGACCACGATAAAAACGAAATCATTTGTAAATAAGAGCATGGAAACTGTTCATGTCCTTGAAAGGTTCATCAATCCATATTCCGTAAGCTTAATATTTAATGCATAACTAATCAAACTCTAGCTGATTTCTTTTTTATGAGTTCTTGTTCGATCCATGTAAATTCTTGAGTTATCTGTTAATGTATGTGTATACCTATTTACTCTGTTATCTTATTTCTATGGACTTTTTTCCAGTCATTTACTCCAGTTTCCATCTCTTCCATTTGTTTCATTTCAGCCATCCATTTCCTCAGACGGTGTTAAGTCTCACAAAGAAAGAGATCTTTAAACTTGGTGACGCCAGGAAGCTGATCACAAGTGTTAGTGTGTAAGAACAGAATTTACTCAAGATTACTTATTGTGTTGGTTGCTAAACTTGAATCGCAATTTTATTGCGACGAAAGTTTTATTGTGTAGTGCTGTCCCTTCCCAGTACCTTGACTAGTCAAACATTACTGTGTAAGATACATTCTGTAAGATACATTCTTTTTCTCGCGGTTGGTCTAAATTTGCTTCTCCTTTGTTCCGAAGGTTTTGCGGCCTGTTGCAGTTTCCAGGAGAGACACGAACGAAATCTTTCCAGCAACTTTGCATTTTTCTTTGCCATAAATACCCTCAGGTAATAAACGCGTCAATCATGATTTTCTTCATATTGCGATGTCTATGTCGGCAGACAAATACTTTACAGCCAATGAACATCTTAATCCCCTTTGTATTGTTTCACCGCATTAGCTTGCAGCGGTCACTATGAAAGCGATTTATTGCCGCAAATATATGAAATTAATAACTTATCTGGAAAGTTTCCTTATTCTCCGCTTGCATCCGTCGGAAATACGCCACATTCGATATATCAATATTCTAACATGGCTCCGAGGCTTTCAGGACGAAATTACAAGTTCCTTCTATTCCCCAATCTGCAAAGAAACTTGGATACAAAGAACACACCAACAAATAAGGAAGCCTCGGGGCCATGTTATTACTATATCGGGCAGGGCCTATTTACAGTGAGAACACTCGAACCGTGATCGCGACAATGTTTTGTACAATTTTTTAGTGGCCGCAGTATTTGGGCCCTTCATATTAACAAGATAATTGAACGCTCTTAGACTGTAAAACCCTCATCTTATACATTATAATGAAAAGCCATCTTTCTATGCACACCAAAACAAAATATACAAAAAATTTCAAATGTTCTGGGTGGAAGTGTCTATCACTCTAATGTCTGTTCTAGAACGGTATTCAGTTGAGTGTCGCCAAAACGAATGTAATCACTCTGGCCAATCACAAAGAGCAGAAACAATACAGTGAACCAATCAAAACTCAAAGTAATCACATGTAGCTGACGCGAAGCGCGGGAAAACGAGTGCGAGTGAGTCACAATAGACCTTTTTACCTATACGGCGGCCATTTTGAATACCATTGTTTCAAACGGCTATTATAGGCGGATTCATGCTGCCGTCATTGTTTACATTTTTGCTCATTTGCATACGGCTTTGCGTACAGAAGGCAACATGTTAGATATGAATTGACTTCAGACAGCCAAAGAGCTAGTGAAACTTAGTTCATGGTGAAATTTTTAGCTCTTTGGGTGTAATATTCAAGGAGAAATTGTCTTTCAAAAACTGCAAAATTTCTGGGTGGCAAAAGCGCTAATGAGCTCATACATTCTTTGTTAAATTGTGAGTTTTTAAACCCGTGTTGCACAAAAAGTATTCAATACATCAGGCTCATATTCACTGGCAGAGTTAATCGTACTATGACCTTTCAATATTCAGAACTGATTTATTTGTAACTCCATCAAAAACTGAATTGCTTATGCTAATGACGCAAATATTGTAAACAAGGATTCCCCTATAGGATGCTCATGGACTACTTGAAACAATGGAATTCAAAATGGTCGCCGTATCGGTAGAAAGGTCTGTTGGTTACGGTTTTACGTCTGATTGGATGAGAAGTGGCGATTACTTTTCGACACTTAAATGATAACCGCTCATTGCACATGTCATCATTAGGTACGTAAAACCACCGCTGACCAACTGTACGCGGCAGTCCTGACCTACGATGACATCATGCCAGCAGAGAGTTTGGACGAAGTTTCAGTAATACTTAGTGAAACGTCATGGTAAGAGGTGATTGTTTTTGTTTTCAGTGTTTTTTTCCATACACCTTCTGTGGAGTTTGTCCGAAACGTTCTTCACTAAATATGTGATTTACATATGGTATTACATTTTATGCAAAATTGACATGCTTTTGATTTTTTGCTGTATGTACATTGTTATTAAATCAACTGTAATTCAAAAGTAATTTCCGAAACTTTTGTACACTTTTTTTTTCAGGGACGCAAGTATAGAAGAGCTTCGTGTGATAAGGAATAGACTTTGCGACATCTTAGGTATCCCTCACCCGGTCTTAAAGGTAACGACATTTGTTCAACTTTCGTTGTTTTTTAACGGTACCTTAAAAGGAAAATTGTACTATTCGCTTTCAATAAAAACAGTTGAAGCCAAATAACGTATGACTTCGAAAGGTTAAAAACCGTACCTAGTTGGGCAAGGGAGAATCTAACTGGACTTTTGACGAGAAGCTAATAATGGAAATGTTTCCTCAAATCAGAAGGAATGGATATTCTGTTCTCCCACGTCAGGAAAAAGTCAGGAAATTTAGTGCTTTTGTTTTGTGTTTAGATGTGGTCGAATCTAAAAAGAACTAGGTAAAGTTCATCGTTGTTTTATTTTTAGTCCTCCACAGCAAAACCCTCGGTGCAGAAAAAGAAGGACGAATTAGAAAGTTACAAAGGTAGATACACTTCAGTTATTCCTGGTTTATATAGTATCTTATTATATGGCTAGCTCCGCGAGCGGGCAAGATAAATCAAATCCTGCGCTGTGATTGGCTACCCGAGCGGGCAAGTTGGAGCCATCTTGCCCGCTGAGGCTACCCGTCCCGAAAGAAAAATTTCCCCAAAAGCCATATAATAAATCCTTTATTGACCGAGCTTGTTCGGTCAAGATGGCTTGATATTGGCCTCGTTCTTTTTTTGCGTGTTTATGGACCTCGACTCTGTCTCGGTCCATAAACACGCAAAAAAAGAACTCGGCCAATATCCAGCCGTCTTGACCTCAAACTTGGTCAATAACCCGTACTTGTTTACCGACCAACCGATCCATGTCACAACAGATTGATTGAGTGACTGATTTCGCTCTGTCTTTATTTTGTTTTCCAACAGACCTGGTCAGTCGTGGTTACTGATTGAGAACGGTTTGGATTAAACAAGCTGTAAAGAAACACATTGGGTTTTATATGAATATCGTTGGTCCATAAGGCAGTTTACGATACTGCAAATGGCGAAGAGTAAGAATGCCTTTTCGTGAACGAATCAGGAACAGTCCACACTACGCCGGAGAAATTTGAAAACGCAGCTTTATTTCTACGGTTAGGCCTACCGCCACACTAATCCGGATGAAAACGGAGCTTTTAGAAAACGCTCTTCAAACCGGAGGAATTTGAAACGTCGCCTTTGTGGACGAAAAACATTTTGAAAACGCAGCTTTTCGTAAACGATAATCACGTTATTTCCCTGATTGAATTTTTCCTCAAACACGAATCCAAAAAGACTGGTGATTGTTGCGTTAAGGACGGAAAACATCTGATGTGTTTTCAAAGTGACAACGCCGTTTTCAAATTTTTCCGGCGTATTGCATGTAGACGGAGCCTCAGTGTCTTGTGATTCTTGGGTATTATGTCTCCGCAGTCAAAGCGTGCAAAGAAAGTAGTGTCCGATGGTCTCTATCCCTCGCTTGCTCAATGGACACGTTTTCTTTCTTTGGGAAAATTTGAGAAATTACAGAACTACTCTAAGAGATCGCATTATCGTTTTAATTACCCCTTTGTGAGTCCTCGAATTATCGATGAATTAGAACAATCGCTTTCCAATAAAAGCCCAAAAAAGCGAAATAAAACAAATGAGAACCTGCAGAGCACTTGCGCTGCTGGCAAGGAAAACTGGGCAAGCTAATTACATGACCTTCAGGGCTTGTTGGTTTGGAAAAAAATAGTGTAAAAAATTAATTTATTGTCTGATTTATTTTTATTACCGTATTTTATGACCAGCGGCAAATATTCTTCACACACAAGAGAAAATTATTTAAAAAGAAGGCGGGACATTTTCGGGTGTACTGTGATATTGCCACGTATCTCAGGCTGTTCCTCTTGTATACTTTTTCGTTTTAAAAAAGAACGAAGTTAACGCTTCCTCTGTGTTGAAATTGTAAAGAAGTGTTTGTACAGTGCACTCCTGAGACAGTAAACATTTTTTTTGCTCAAGCTTCAGCTCGTTGTGCTATGGTCATTTAACAATTTTTGTACTCTAATCACGCTGAAACGATTATAAATTATTTTGCAATTAGCTCTTATTAACCGAGCTGGACCTCTGTAAGGGAGAATCTTGACCGAGGTCAAGATTCTCCCATATAGACCTCCTGCTCGGTTAATAAGATGTTTATTATATGGCAAACAAGAACAATTTGATTCGTTTGATATAACTGGTTTGTACTAACTGACATGTGGCTTGCGAACAGTGATGAGCTGAACAAACTTTGCTCGCCCTCTTTACTTTTTTTTCTCATCAGGCCTTTTGGCACTTCCGTTAGTAAATATTGTTAGAAGAAAATAGTCAACATTTTTGCATTTCAGTTTGCAACTTTTTCACCGAAACTTTTTCACCGGTCTAGATGCCGGTCTAGGTGGGAAAATCTAGACCGCTTCCAATATCGATTTCAGCCAATCAAATTCGTGAATTCGGTAGTTCCCAGTCCTTGTGAGACACAGCCATATAATAACTAATCTTTAATAAACCAGGAGCGAGCATCTCCTTTATTGATGCTTGGTACACGATATAAGTTGAAAGAGATGCCCTGGAGTGGCGCTTGCATAACTCACAGTATGGTCGTCAAGTACTGCAACTCTTTATTGACAAATCAAGACACAACCTACAATCTACGGTGAACTTTATTGACGCTATTACTGCGCCTTTCAATAACATGCGGACTCTAAAATTCAAAGCTCAACCGACAAATGCGTTTTTCGCTACCGTCAATCAAATGTTCGGCGGCTCCTCCCAGCTTCCGACTACAGGTACTGCCGACGCGCGGTAATCATCAAATCAAATCGTTGAGCACAGTTCAGACAACATAGTCGGAAGCTGGGAGGAGCCGCCGAACATTTGATTGACGATAGCGAAAAACGCATTTGTCGGTTGAGCTTTGAATTGTAGAGTCCGGCCGCATGTTATTGAAAAGCGCTGTAACACAGTACAGATACCTGACAACTTGTGTCCTTTGATGTGAAATTACTGTACACCAGTATTCCACTTCAACTGGCTTTACAGTGTACCGAGACCGCTATCTGCCATTACCGACAGAAGATACTATGGACTTACTGAACCTTTTCTTTACATCGACTTACTGTTAGTACAACGGTAAACACTGAAATAGTTGCATAGAACAGACATGGAGTCGCCGGCTTTTTCTGTTGTTGCAAAAATAAAAATAAAACATAAATCGATTTATTGAGCACTACTGTACTAATTGAGGACACTGAAACAAGCAAACAAATATCGTAAATTGAACAGAAACTTGTTAAAATCCCAACTGGCGGGAGGCTGACCAGTTGGCTATTTACAAAGCATGGAGGAGTTGAATTTGGACCAGGAAGATTGGACTCGGGACCTCGGATTACAAATCCAGCGCCCTAACCACTGGGCCACGCCGCCTCCACATTTCCACGTCGTTGTCGCAGAAATTGTGATGCAACACGCGGAAGAACTCGCCCTTGCAACTTGCCGCCGTTCACAACGACGAAATTGACGCTTTTCACGACCACCTTCAGTTATGAACAAAACGCCGACATCCAGTTTACCAAAGAAATTGAAGAAAATCGAAAAATTCGTTTTGTAGACTGTTCCGTACTGGTACTGTTTGGTACGAACTGCGAACGACTGTGTACAGAAAACCGACGCATACCGACAGATTACTTGACGAATCGTCGTACAACCCGACTTCACACAAATTGAAGTCACGACTATAAAGACTGACGAGACGCGACTAGTTTGTGACAGCTTACGTGACGAAAACAGATACCTTGAACGTGTTTTTCACAAGAACAACCACAACGCTGACTTTACTAGACAAAACATATACCGACCTACTGAAGCTGAAGCAACGAACAGGAACCCGACACCTGTTACTACAGTGACTATACCTTACTACTAACTATGATTAAGGGCACTTCTGAGACCGTCTCACGGATCCTGCAGCCCTACATCCATGTAGTCCTACAACTACGTTACGACACTTACTGACCAGCGTTAAAGACAGGGACGAACCCAACAACAGACGGGGGGCAGTTTACAAGATCAAATGCTCCGACTGCCAGACTTCCTGCGTTGGTAAAACTCGCACAAACCTTAACACGAGACTGACTGAACACAAACGAGCCACGAGAAATGGTGATGCCAACAGTCGCATTGCTGTACATCATCAACTGACAAACCACAACATTGACTGGGACACTGCTCAATGCTTAACCTACGGTACGAAGTATCTTCAGCGACTGACTCTGGAAAGCTGGTATACTAACTTAGAACAAGCCCCACTTACCAGGTGTACCTTATCCACGACTTATCCACGACGTAAACAAATCCGACAAACGGACTTCTAACAGACCGATTCAATTTGGCTAACAATAAACGGACCTCAAACCGATGGATTTGACTAACAATAGACGGATGGAAACCGACCAGTAAGTGATGACAAACTTTAGAAAAGTGTTTCAGCCAATACCATCATGGCTGAACTGATCCTTCACTTTCAACGGACCAGACTTACAGCACCATCGACTGACAAACACTATGAACTTGACTCTGAAGACGATTTCCGCTCATGTTGTCGAAATGCCAATCACCAACAACAGTTCTTTTCAGAACTACCTTCACCTCGACGATCACACGACGAAAATCTTAAAATAGCCTACTAGCCCATCATGCCTGCAAGCGCGCCTGATATGCTTCTACAGTACAGGTTAACAAGAAACACACGATGAACACACTGTAGTGTAATTAGCAAACGTTTCAAACTATGTATTCGTAAAAATGTTAAAGTTTGTTCGTTAGAAGTACATATTCGTTAATTTCCATAGCTTTATTTCGTGAAATCTAATAATTATTACTTAGACTTACATTTATGGACTCATGAACATAAAGCTTTATGTGCAACATATTCCGGAACACGATACGTCGGACACAAGGCCGGTTAAATTTCCTTTTTGGTTGAGCTTTACAATACTAGATAACTTATTTGCATCTTAGAAGTCATTACTTACTTTTATTATATAAACCACTCGCAAAATTCATACGAAACCACATCCGGGACTCCGGTGGCGTATTTTCCATATCTTCAATAGTGAATTAAAAAAGAGTTGTGACTTCACTGATGTCATGTTTGACCGTTTAACTGTACTTATATTTGTTCGCGTATGATCGAAATGTCCTCGGATCTTCCTCGAAAGTCTTCAGCAATCCTCTGTTATCGCCGGAAATGTTCGGGAACTTTCGTGTGGCTTCGAAAAGTGTGATAAGCCATTTCAATGTTGATCTCCCCTCTGTTTCAAAACGAGTCTTGGTGCAATGTAGCAAACTCATTTCCATATGAAAGGTTGTAAAGGAGGTAAAAAAGCATCGGAAATGGCTTATTGTTCCAACCTGTTTTTTAAAACAAGATAATTTGGTTTTATCAACTGGGTTGATAATGTGAATTGTCCACCGTAAAGAGATTCGGATTGGCTCCGACTAAGGGCTAACGCTCGAAACGTCAGCTTCCGAAACTCTTTACCGTAGCCAACCCAGTTGACTATAAAACCAAATTATCTATACTCCCCACCGACGCAGCACCACACTTTCTTTAGAAACTTGCCTCCTTTATTTGTTTTTTTAAAACATTTGATACAGTGTACATTTCGCTACACTACCTGAATGCCTTGTTCGCTTATTGGCGCGCACAGACTGGATGATGATGATGACCTGAATGTACATTTGCGGGATGTTTTTTGAAAACGGATCAAGGGGACTTTTGGCCCTTCTTTTCATGTCCGCGACAGGACTGTTTACAAAGAATTCCAAAGCTCCACCCCTAGTGACAAAGAACATGTAGGTACTGGGGAAAATAGTAAATTTTTTTCAGGAGAAAAGGGGCTAAAAATTGGGCACAAGTGTTAATGTTGTCAATACATTATGTCAATCACGGATAAAACGAAATATTGTATTTTAAAATATGCATCAACGACATGAATTGATCGCGAAGGAATGTTACACATATAGATTTGAATATTTTAGCATATTTTTTTTATATCGGGATTTTTTAACGTAACTTTTTCGTGGGTTCGAGCGCCTACTCCATCGATAAATTTAAAAGTATTCCAGTGTATCAATGCCAATGAAACTTTGGAATAAAATTGTTAACATTATTAGGCATACATGGTTAGCGTTAAAAAAAAAACTATTGAGCCTTTTTTAAGATTTCAAATAAGCGCTTGAAATCGGAAATTGTTCTTACTTTATTACGGAAGTGAAGTTGAAACAGTCTCCTTCTCGAGATCAAGAAAACACAAACCAACCAAACTGTCATGGCTTCAAAACATAACTTTAAGGCACATTTTGGTGTCTTGGAGTAATTTCATTAAAATAGTACAAAATTCACGCTTTACGGACTTTCATGCTTTTGGTTTATCGTTTCCATGGAAATATCGATTATCATAAAAAAACACATTCAACCCTTTTCGAAAAGCTGGTGTAAATTTTACATCGATGAGATCAAGGGAAGGTTGGTAAGAAAATTGAAATTACAAGGTATGGTCCAGAAAAAAAAACTGTATCGAGCATCCTTAACACAGCTCAACGCTAGCAGCTGGATGATGCTTACACGCCTTTAGTACGTATAGTATGGTCACTGCAATTCAATTGTGAAAATTGCTCAGTCCACTGCTTTTGTTAGCTAAGAATTGTTCTATTCTATTGTTATGTTCAGGTAGCCGAGTTTTAATAACCAACGCTGTTAACAGCAAATAATGACAAGTGATTTTCAACAGGATTGAATAAGATTGAATAACAACAAGACAAATAGGAACGTACTAAGTTTTAATTACATTGTGTTGTATAACGAAAATGTCGTAAAATAACTTCTTGACTTCTAGTCTAGTCATGCTCTTACAACTGAAAAATTTAGCGCCAAATTTACAATGCATATTTACAAAAGCCCTTTGTATCTTACTCTACCGGTTTGTGATATACGAAGGCAAATAACTCCAGTCACATCTGGTGGTTCATTCAGTTGTAGAGTGCACACGCGTTGAGCGATTCCACGTAAATTAGTAACGGTTGATAAGTTCTGAGAATTTAAATCTACGAACCATATAAAAAGCAACACAGTCTCAAAAAGTAATAAATATCAAGATATGTTTATCCTTTAAGCACGTTCCCCACGGATTCGTCTCGCAAGTTGAATGTCTTTGGGCATGATAGTGACTCGCTTGGCGTGAATTGCACAAAGATTGGTGTCTTCAAACAGACCCACGAGGTAGGCTTCGGCAGCTTCTTGTAATGCTAGAACGGCAGAACTCTGGAAACGCAAGTCCGTCTTAAAATCTTGTGCTATCTCGCGGATCAAACGCTGGAAGGGCAGCTTGCGGATCAGCAGCTCCGTCGACTTCTGATAGCGTCGGATTTCTCGCAGTGCGACGGTTCCTGGCCTGTAACGATGAGGTTTCTTGACGCCGCCAGTTGCAGGAGCGCTCTTTCGCGCTGCTTTGGTCGCAAGCTGCTTTCGGGGAGCTTTTCCACCGGTTGATTTACGAGCGGTTTGTTTGGTGCGGGCCATTTCTGTCAAGACAACAAATTCTTCGTTGCGGTTAGATAAATCCTTAATGGAGGAGCCAACGCGAGAACAAGACTTCTTGGTGTTGTGAAAAAAGTTGTTTGTCAAAGTTTTTTATATGGTGGCCAGCACACGTGTGATTGTGCAGGAAAACAAAGTCATTATTGCGACGTCTGCACGAAGAAAATGCAAGCTCGTGATTGGCCGATACAAAAATCAACTAATTTCTGATTGGCTGTTCAGTATGCTTTGTTTTAATGTGACCAATCACGTACCGTTGTATATACTTTGGGCGGGAAAAACATTACTAAGCGGCGATATGGCTGAGGCATTCCTTCGTGAATCTCGTACAGTCTCGTCATTTTGCATGGCGCGAAAAAGAAAGACTCTCATAGGTAAGCTTACAGTTGTTTGTCTTAAAGTAACCAATCACCGTTTAAGGATTTGTAAAAGGCAATGCATGCTTTATAGCACGTTTATGTTGCTTTTACCACTCATGCTTTTCACAGTTAGTTGTCACTTTTCAATCGTTTCCAAGCGAGAATTTTTCTCTAGTGAGAGGTCGATATCTGATTCTAGCATCGAACGGCCATCTATCTGCCTCTGAGTCTACAGGAATAGAACTTTTGCCTAGACTGTACAAAGTACAAACGTGTGATTGCTTTGTTGTTTGTTTATATCCATTCAATGGGGAAGATATTTGATTACAAACATTTTTTTGTTATTTAAATGTTCAAAACGTTAAAAAAGAAAAGGATTCTTTGTTCCACTAGCCAATAGTTCTTTGGCTGACATATTAATAACAATAGATCGTTTTCACGTGACGTCATCACTTTCTAAAATCTTTAACTAAAGATCCACCAAAGTTTTCATCCTCATCAGGTATAAGAGGTGACATATTTATATCTGTCTACAACTTTACAGCTCAATAGCGTGCTTCGTTTGGAAACCAGAGCATTTTGAATTTCCGGGTTATGGAGGTGCGTGACATAAGGCTACGATCAAATTTGTTGAAAAATATACACTTATATCATGATTTTGAGCCCTGTTAGAAGCTAGAGCATTAGGAAAAGTGCTTATGTAAATACTTGTTTTTTCAGTACTGATAATCAGTCGCCTAGAAAGCCAAAGTAAGTTCTAGATGTTTACACTATTTTCCGGCCGCCATATTGGTGTACCATGGAGGTACACCAATATGGCGTTTTCATACTGGGCTCTGTAAATTTCTGCGAAGCGTTTCGACGAATATCTGAAGTTTGGGGAAACGCACAGGGCTAAAACTTGGAGAAGTGTCTTATTTTTTTATCTTCTATAACATCACAATTTCTCAGCTTTTTCCACTGGATAGTTTTCGATTTATTTTTTTATTGCGTGACAGTGAAAACGATCTATAGGTGACGATTGTGATAACTTTTCTATGCGCGTTTAGACGTTTGACGCTTTCAAATCGCTCGCAGAAGTTTTTCGTCCTAAACCAATTGGGTATGAACTATTCCCCTAACCTGGGAGCCAAGTATCGTATCTCAGTATTGGACTGGAACCAGCTGTAACTAAGGCTAATGCGGGGAATCTTTTCAAATATGCAAATGACAATAATCTCTTTTTAATGATATTCCCCCACATGAGCCTCCAAAATGTCTTCCGTCCACACAACGCCGGGAGAATTTAAAACCGCAACAATCACCGGTCATATTAGATTTGTGTTTGAGGATTCCTCTAGCGGAGAAATCACATGATTATTGTGACGCCGTCGTTTTTGGAAATTAAAAGCTCCGTTTTGAAAATCTTTTCTGTTCACGCTAAGACGCAAAGCCAGCGTTTTCAAATTCCCCCGGTTTGAAGAGCGTTTACGAAAGGCTCCGTTGTCGTGAAGGATTAGTGTGGACGGTAGGCCTAGAAATAGGTTCTGTCCACGTGTACCGGTACACAAGAACCGATACAATAGACCCAACAACAAATAACAGCTAAACAAAGGCCTGTAAACAAAGGAGTACAATAGTTTTTCCCTCTGTGTACCGGTACACCAGGACACAACTTAAAAATAAACCTTGCCAAGTTTTAGATTAAGCTCGCATGAAATTCAACCTGATTTAGAATGAAAAACAAGACATGCAAAGACCTCCTATATGACTCACGCTTTATTTACAACATATTTAATTTACAAAATAAACACCCTTTGAGTGTCGGGTTTGTGGCCATAACTATCGTTTCATGCTATGTACAATAGTTCTTTCGTTTATTACGTATCAAAATATTTCATGCGTACGTAAGGAATAATAAAAATATTGTTATATTTTAGAAACATCGAAGATGTCTTAGTGAATGGTTTTAGAGAGATGGAACCGTTGGGTCTAACCCGATATTTCAAGTTTCAAGTTAGGAAAAGTTCAGTTTTATGCTTGTGTTGTATGCGTGTTTTAATACAACTAACTTCCATTCCATGATCGCTTCATTTAAACCTCGTTTCTTCACTTGTATGTCCTCAACACATCCTAAAACAACATAATGAATAAATATTTTTTCACAAGTGAAACAATATTCAGATATATTTTCCACTTGGTTAGTCTTTTTGGCACATAAACGCACCTTGGTACCCCGCTAACGCTGATGGTCGGGTTAATAACATCCACTGTATGTTTGCTTCAGTTCCTTTTTTATCATGAATTGAATTAATTGACAACTTGTAAATTGAGTACAATTTACCTCAAATTGGCGCAACAACGTGGCAAAAATACCAAAGAACTCTTCAGGTTTATTGTTGGAATCCTCTCCGAAATACTGCACAAGGAAGTTGAACTTCCTTTTTGCATTTTTCCGAAGTGACAACACGTCTTTAAGCTCTTCTTTTGCGGAGACAGCAAACAGCTAAAATATTTGTTAAGAATTCAGTCGCTATGACTCGATTATAACACCTTTCGTTGGTCTCTCAAGATGTCTGATCAGTACTTGTAGGAAACTTAAAGCCATATCCGCAGGTATACGTCAAAAACGTTTCGTTTGCCGTACTTTGTAAACGAACATTTTCATTTACGTCTTGGCAGTGACGAAGTTATATGACAATGAATTTAATTTTCTTTAGCAACAGCTCAAAATATTCAGTTAAAGGCCAGAACGTCACCAAACAAAAGTTTTAATGAGCAGAACAATGGCTTTGCACGTGCGTTATAGATCTTTTTATATTTCGCAGCCGTCCACTGCAGACTAACAACGTTTAATGACCAAGTTCTGCGTCTTTAGAAGAACGGGAGCTACGACGGTTAATTTACGTATTTCGTAGTGGAATTGATTACTGGCATTACTAACTACTTGTTAACCGAGAGTGAGGTCTTTAAGGGAAAATCTCAGACCGAGGCCTTGCCGTATTGACCGAGCGATAGCAAGGTCAATACTGAAAGGCCAAGGTTTGAGATTTTTCCGCCGAACTTGTGTAGACAAACGAAATTGTAAAAGGCGTTTTTAGACACTAACGTATACTTGTTGCGTTGACAGGAAGTGAGCGCGCACTGTCTTATGCAGGTTTACTCATGTAATAATACTACTACTAACTACTAACTACTACTAATCCTTATCGGGCCCATGAGGACTCTTGTAATAATACACATGAAAAAATTACTCGATTCTGATTGGCTGAGAGCAGTGCAGTTTAAGTGTAACACCAGTGCAAAAAGTGTAACACCGGTGCAAAAAGTGTAACACCGGTGCAAAAAGTGTAACGCCAGTGCAAATTACACATCGTAATTCTGGATAATGATTGGCAGAAAGAAAATGAGAAATTTTGTAGGGCAATGATATCATGTAAAGCAGTAACAAAAAGTTTGTACGGAAACTCTGAAAAAAGGTTTCTCGAATGCGAAAAAATGGCTTCAAGAAACATCTTCCGGCAGTTTTTCTGCGCGAAGTTTTTCAAGTGAGTTTTTCAAAAAGCTCACTCGTGCAAATTTAAAATTCCAAATTGAACTCGAAACCGTATGATTACCTGTACTAATACACCATATTTGTATTCTCGGTATTGCACTGGAACTAGCTTGCAATGGAGGCTCATACAGGAGAATGGCATTAAAACGAGGGTGATGTTATTTGCATTTGAAAGGACTTCTCGCATTAGCCTCAGTTGCAAGCTAGTTCCAGTCCAATGCCGAGAAGACGAAGATGGCCTATTCTAACTGAACAAATTCAAAAGGATACTTCGATACTGGCGCGGAAAGAGTCTTCATCTTCTATTACGCAGTCGTGATTTATTTTCTCAACATCTTCTTCCAGAACCTATTAGAAGAAGTACAGTGTTTGAAATTCAGTTATAGACATAGCTCATAAAGTGTGTCAGGGCATGGTACACTAATTGTGTTCATTGCGCTGAGATGTTTTTAACATTCCTCACCTCGATTTCAGTGGACAGCTCGCATATTTCCTTGTCTAGTGACTTGAATGGAACTGAAATCGAATAAGATGGCAGATGAATTAACGTCAGTGACACTTCAATAACTAATAGACATGCTTGATATCTTGATTTGTCGCTTATTGTTGTTTATGGTCGTTATTTGGTTGTAACATTTGTCTAAATTCTTTAATGCCGCTGCATCCCGTAGTAGACCGAGGGGCAATCAAAGCCCAAACTGAACGGGAAAAACTTCGGCAACAACTGACTGCCCTGGGGTCTCCGAGAAAGCTACTGGTGTGGAACGATTTTACTTGGAATGCTACAAATGTACTTGAACTTACCTTGCGATGCCTGCTCCACGTGTCTGAGATCATCTTCTAATGCTGCGATGTGTGGACATTTGGTGATGATGATCCTAGTAAGATAGTCCAACACTGAAATTGCCTTGTTCGCGGATGATTTGTAATCCATCAGCTGGTTAAAGAATACAAGAAACGAAGTGTTATCGAAGTAGCCTACCATCGGAAGCGCTTATTTAGATCTGGCTGTCTTGGAGAGCGGCTGAGTCACAACAGCAATGAAACAACGGTTTCCGGCTGAGTTAGCAAAGTAAGACAGCAGCAGTAGCGCTTGGAAAAACATGGTTCGAACATTTGAGAAAACGACACAAATAAAGATATCTTAACCCACCCCCTTGATAGTTGTGTTGCATTCTGGATCGAGTGGCCCCGCTTCGATCACTGAGTTGTATTCTCGGCCAAGAAACTTTACTCTCACTGGACAGTGCCATTCGACCCAGAAGTGTCAATTTAATTGCCAGGGCAACCTGGCATATGCCACATCTATTAAAACTCACCTTTGTAACAAACGTTATCTTAAAAGCACAAGTGTCGCTCCCATTCATTATGTTTCCCATTGTGAGGACCAGCTGTGGGCAAAACAAACATATTCAGCAGTGATATCATTTGGCTGTGCAGTATTTCTTAAATGTATGGCGGATAGACTCGGCCAATTTTCTTAAGGCCTGTTCAAACGCACTAGACTTTGTATACCATACAACATTCGACTTGTATACTCTACAAAGTCGAGTGCGTTTGAACACCTTGTATAGTGCCCACTATACACGATTCGACAAGTCTAATCGTGTATAGCGATGTTTGAAACTGGTCAAACTTCTACTCGACAACCACTCGACTTTTCCTTTGTTTCGTGATCACTGAAGCGATACTCTACAAAGTCGAGCTCGTTTGAACGCACCACTCGACTTGTAGAGTGATTATACTGCATGCGAGCATGCGCAGTCGAAGTCGACGAAATCACACACAAACAAGAGTTCAAAATGGCAGAGGGCGAGAAGCAGAACGGGCGTGGAACCATGGGTAATCTTAACCCACAATTCTCTGTTTCGTCATACTTGTAGAGTGGTTGTATAGTCCGTGTATAGTACGTTTGAACACCTTACCCAACAACGCTATACAATGTCGATCATACAAAGTCGAGTGTTGAATAGTGCGTGTATAGTGCGTTTGAACAGGCCTTTATACCTCAATAAACGCTGCAAGCTTTTCACTGGACATGAGTTCCTGGCAAGCGGCAATGACTGTTTCGAGATGCTGAAATACAAAAACAAAATAAATTAATTAATTAAATTCTGGGTACGATTACTTGACTCTTTGTGAACATGCAACAGATGGCTGTCTTGAGAGTTTGATTGGGGTTGGTAGAATCTCAGGTACCCGTGAAATTTTCTGCGATTTCTTTTCGATTTTAGTCTGTTTCCCAGCTATCAATACATTTTACAGGTTTCAAATTCTAATAGTTAAAATTTGGACCAATTTCCATGATCAGATATCACTTAAACCCGTCCAGACCTTGAACGGAAATTTGTGTAGTATCTCGATCATTAGTAGTCGCTTCGTTTGGAATTTTCACGCTAAAGTAACAAAGCCAATCAGAGACATTGTATGGATCTATATAACTTACGTCATCTGTTATGGAGTTTTGTTTTGGAGTGTCTGAAGAAGTCATGCGTCCTGGGCTTGCGAATAGAAACGTATATTGATTCTTATATTGCGCAAGGATATCTACGAGGCCAGGGGGGTCAAAGAAAGTTTGCTTATTGACGTGGACGTGGTCAGAGCAATACAGGGGTCGTCTTTGTTGTCTTCGTCGTCATCGTCGTCATCGTTATCATCATCATCACAATGAGAGAGAGAGAGAGTATCTTTATTTATCCACGGTACAAAATTCGTCAGCTAAAAATTTCTAAAACTAATATAATATAATATAATAACGAATACATATACGTATGTATTATATATTAATAAAAAGCTGCTTTCCACGAATGCCATGCCTTACAGTACTCCTTTGAGTAATCGCTTGAATTGCCCAAGGGACTCTGCTTCCCTTAAATTACAAGGAAGACTGTTCCAGAGAATGGCGCCACTACATGTATAGGTGAAGCTATTTTTATAATAGTTTGTGCGCGGTAATGGAACATTAAGTTTATACTCAGAGTCTCTTAGGTTATAAGCGATTTCTCGCCTTTCAAATTTAGAGGTAAGATAACTTGGAGCCACTGAACCCGTGCAGAGACTTGTAAACCATCGTAGCTCCTTGAATTTGCTGTTGGCAATGTAGATTTTTCCACCCTAGAAGTTTAAACAGGTGACCAAAACACGGGCTGCTCTATTTTGTAGCTTTTGTGTCTTATTCCGTAAAGTCCCCAAACAATATTGCAATAGTCAAAGTGTGGCTGTATCAAAGCTTGATATATTAGATGTAAGGTCGACTGAGGGACAAGGTGCCTTATTCGTTTTATGGCCCCAATACCAGAAGCGACTTTCTTAGTTATTTTCTCGATATGG
>CAXHUQ010000372.1:107500-127500 GCA_964020085.1 Micromussa lordhowensis
ACGGCCTCTCTCCGGGTGTCTATCTGAGTGATTTCTCTGCGTCTTCCTGCTCTGTCAGTTTGAAGAGGTCATTTTATGATTGAACAGGCTAGCTTGCAAGGGGGGCTCGTGTGGGGGAATATCATTAGAAATGGATTAATGTCATTGCATTTGAAAAGACTCCTCTCGTTACCCTCAGTTGCAAGCTACAATAAGCCTTCCAGTCTACTACCGAGCTGATTCGAATACGGCCAATTGCGTGGTGTGAATATTTCATAACGGTATAGGAAATCGTATGAACGCGAGAGCATTTCGCACGAGTGATGTTTGAAAGTTCTCAAAATTGCACGAGCCGTAGGCGAGTGTAATTTGAGAACTTTCAAAACATCACGAGTGACCATAAATCACGAAATGCACGAGCAGGTTCATACGATTTTTTATTTATTATACCCTCAACAAAATTACTCAAATGCGCTACTTCGTACGCATTACGTACTACTTAAAACGCTTCAATGGTTTCCAGTATGCTCACATGTTTTATTTGAACCAATCAGAAATATACTGTTTTTCGTATTTTCTTTAATTAAGTTGCTCAACGATGTTTTGGTTTGACAAAGCAAACCGACTGTAAGCCATTTTTTTCACTTTGGTGTTCAAATTTGGCGCTTCACCGGTGTTTCCATAGCAACTTCCGTATTGCACTCTATAACCTGGATTGCACTCTATAACCTATTTATGCATTCGTCATTGGCCAATCTGAAACAAGATATTTTGTTGAGTGTATAATAATGGCCATTATTACCTGGATGTATGAGTGTGGAAATCCAAGCCAGCACAGCAAAACCTGTTAAAAAAAAAACAACTGTTAAGAACACTGTGGTAGCGTTTCTAAACAAAGAACATTTCTATCCGCGTTTTAAAAAATCCTGCTTGTAGTAAAAAAAATTCTTACTTGGAAACACCCAGATGTTAACGGCAAAGGTGACGCCATTGTTTGTGATAAAAGTAGCGGAAAATAATAGAATCACAACAGAAAAGGGCAGAATAAGCTTCCAGTTGCTAGAATAAAGCAAATTAGAATACAATCGGTTAGTGTGATTTTTGTTGTGATCAAAGAAAAAGAAAACTTGTAACCAAACCATAACATAATTGCAGGAGTTGGGAAAACTCGATCAATGAAGTTACCATTTGAAAAAGTCCGAGGTGCTGTTGATAAAATTCCAATTATTAGGCCTCGCATCTGAATAATAAAACAAGAGTTCAACATAAGATTAATTCACAAATGCAGGTCTAGTTGCTTTCAAAAGAAAACATTGACATTCTTGTAGCTAGCGTTTCACTCAATTTCATTTTGTTTCAGCATTTTGTTTAATAACTAACTCTTAATTTTCTCAAAACTGATAGCAGAATTTGGCAGTTTACAGTTCTGTATCTATCTTTCATTAAAGTCTTCCACGAACACTTTAGAATGAATGGAGATCAAAGAAAATTTCTTAAGTAAATAAATCAATGAAACCTTGCCAGCAATCAAATCAATTTGGGATTTAGGGATTAAGATATCGCTATTTAAATGAATGCTTTGAATCATTTTGCAACGAAGTGTAAACGACATCATGAATAGCTTATAGCAATATTCCTTGGTTGATAAAAACAAAAATGATTTCAACTATAGAAAATTGCCGCTTCTTTATCGTACTTCTGAGAGTTTCCTTACAGCTTTTCAGTCAAGTTGTATACATGTAACTCAAAGTTGCAAATGTTTCAGTAAAACATCTTTTGACTGATCCCGATACCCCGCAAATATGTTCGAACTATGCCTGATACTGAAGGAATCCGAGAGTATTTTCTTTGCGACTAGTGTCAAAGACTTTACTTCTTCGGCAGTGCGTAGAAAGAAAAAGATAATTTCGATCACCTATCCACACAACTCTATCGGCTTCTTTAAAAATGAGCAGTTTTTTTACGTGAAGTAGTTACTTTTTAGATAAGTTGACATTGGATTAGTGTTTGCTCTTATCGCGCCACAACAATTAAACATCTCAACTTACACACTTTTTCTGTACTTAAGTTATTCACCATCTCACTACTTTTTGAACTAAACTCAAATTTCTAATTTCGATACAAAGATTGCATATATTATATATCTTCCAAATTAATACAAGCTGGCGTTCTTTCACTAAAATACTTATTGTTTAACGTACTTGCCGAACTGCTCATAGCGTTATCACTATGCAGTGAGAATTAAAGTTATGAAGATTACTGCGAAAATGAGTAGAAAGTGTTGACAGTATTAGCGCTGACCTTCTGGAGCGAGGTCTTTATCCTTGTCTGTTGTGATCATGCTCAAGACACTTTTCTTAACTCTTGCATGCTGCAAATCGATAACCAAGCTTCCAAGAACCTCTCATTTAGCTGGAATCAATGTTCTGAAAACTCTGCACGAAGCGCCTGTTTCCCAGCAGCTTGGTGTGAGCTGAATACTCTAATGCCTTGTAATACGGCGGCTTTATGACTTCATAATTTGTTCTGACGTGTGTGGCGTCAGTGGATTGAGCGCGCGAGCTTTTTTACTCTACGCGCCCGAGACGCGCGCGCACTTCAGGATAATAGTGTAGCTAATGCGAACGGCTTTATAACAATAAGATCTTGTTTTAGAATAATTTAAACGTGACCGTTTTCACACTATCGTCTGAAAAAAAAACTGTCTATAAAACAATTTCAAACGTTAATTTTTGTAAGGACCACCGTGACAAAACAGAAGTACCGGATCCTCTCGCTGTAGAGAATCTAATCAGCTATAAGTTGAATAATACACGAGAATAAGCAAGGCTGATTACACAGTATGGGGATATTATTAGCTTCAGTTTCTATGTTTAGGTCACCTGTATTAGCTGCTCATTGCTACTTTTCAGGCTGTAACGTTTTACCATATTTTCAAATTTCAAATTTTTAAATTTTTACGTTACTTTTTTCATCGTTATTTATTACTTAGCCCTGTCTATCAAACTTTTGTTACATTTATCTTTTCACTAGTTATATCTTATTTCCCATATTTTAAATTTGTAACGTTTAAAACTAGAGTCATTCTCTGTTACACCCTGAGGAAGGAAGGCCGTGCCCTCCGAAATATTGGAAAATATATCCCTATACTGTGTAATCAGCCTTGCTTATTCTCGTCTATAAAACAATGATCGTTTCTTCTTTGAAAATAAATATAATCTGCATAGGCCGGCAATTAATCGCTTATCGTCTCTCAAACAGGCCTACGTTATTTTAAGCTAATATAATAACATGCCGATGAATGTGTAAATGGTCTCTCTCCTCCGCAGAGGCTCAAAGGATGTTTTTTGGGGTGAGAAGAATCCGCTGAACGATATGAGTACAGGCGCAGGGCTACTTGAAGGATTCATTCGACTTTGCGCCTTTCTATTTTTGACGTTGCCATGGCAACCGCAAATTTAATGTAGGTTTCGGCATCATCTTGTCTCTGCTCTCGAGGCATGCTTTTGGAACCTCTATCAGATAATCGCATGGCTGAGGGCAAAGACCAAGGTACAAGAGGCCCTTATCATACTCTTCGCTGATGATGCGGCAGTCATCTCACACACTTAATTAAATAACAATTCCAGTGTCTCATGGACATTTTCTCCCAAGCCTGCAAAGGACTTTGGAGTTAACATCAGCCTGAAAAAGACTTGAGGCGAAACTAGGGGGGATTTGGGGGTTCGGTTTTTAAATTAAAAAAAAGAGTGCTACAACACGCTGAGTTGGCCTCAGAATGCCAGAAATCCCATTTCAGAGGACCTTAATTTTAAAACATTTCCGGGTGAGAATGCCACAGGAACCCCATACAGGGGACCCGTATCTTGAACCCCCTTCTCTGAAATCCTGTATCCGCCCCGGAAGAGCAACGTGCTGGTCCGAGACGAGGACACTCCACCTGTCATCACTATCCAAAGCTATGAACTAGACGTTACCACCAGTTCACCTATCTCATAACAGGGTGTTCCATCGGCGACAACCTGTGCTCGATACCGAGATTACGCAACGCATCGGGAACGGCAAAGTGTTGCATTGATCACGTCACGTTCACGAATTGTCACGTTTACGTGACATCCCTGCAGGAATTTGTCTACCTCATATTAATCTGTGATTATACATCTTTTTTCGGAACGGAAGAAGGTAAATATACATGTAGCGGTTTTTTTTGACCTCCAAATGACAAAAAGTCGGGAGTCTTTATATTTCAAAATTGTGGGGCTCAACCTCACTTGAATACCGTTGTCATGGTAACCTGGTTTGATGAGTACCTTCAATTTCAATTTCAGTTTGTTTTTTTTGTTAATTTTTATTCATTTTAGTGCAGAACATTGAGATCGACGTTAACCGTTATAAAATTTTTTCGGCTAATGCTTGGGTCCTGGAGTCTTTCAGAGTAAAGTTCTTTAGATAATCCGTCTTTCCATATAGACTGTTTCCATTAATCAAGTATGACAGCTCACCCATGGATCAATTGCTCTGATGAACGCTGGTCTTTCTCAAGAAAGTTTTCCGAAACAGGTCCTGTGCCGGTCGACATGATCATTAGTACGTGACGATAGGAAATGTCGGATAAAACACTGCTGCTAAATTACGTAATAATTTACACTACCATGATGGTTACTTGCACAAAATCAGAAGGCTAAAAAAAAATAGTTGTTCAACAGTCATCAACAGTAATATGATTATGGATTTTCGTTTCGGTAGGCGCTATGCAACGTATGAGTAGTGTAGTTAACTCCACCTTAGTCTCCGCGCGGTACATTTTTTCGTTACGATATAAAACATATAACACTTCCTTCTGATTGAACCCGTGATAAACAATTTGTTAACAAGCTTGAATCAGTTTTATTGGTATATCAAAGCTGGAAAGATCTTTTTTCTGGCGTCAGAAAAAAACAGTTTGCAAATGACCTCTGTTATCTTATGGAGGGATCTTTTTAACAAACTGATAGCGTTTCTGATTTCCTTTTTATCAGAAATTGAGCGTCGTTCACTTACTTGTGTGTAAAAGAATTCCTGCCAGAATGAAGAAGTCGAGGACAAATTAAAGTCTTCAGGAATATGATTTGAATGATTTGACTGAAACAGCGGGAAGTTATAGGTTTAGTCATCGATTCAAGGGACGTTAACAAAGTAAGAAAACGTGACGTCACTTGATTTGCCTTTACGTCATCCACTTCACCTAAAAGATTTAATTTAATATGACTTCCTACAGTTTCATAATTATCTCCGGTAGCGACACTAACGAAATAAAATAGAAATGCTAATATGTAATTTTAAGGCTCTTCATCTATTCATGTTGACTATTCAGCATTTCACCGCTTTGATTCGAGATAAATTGCTATCAGATAACCCGATGCAAAAAACAACCTGCATTTTTAAACAAATGGCTGAATTCAGGGGAGAACGAGTTATTTGATAAAATATATAAAAAAGAAACACGAAATCGTCAAAACAATTAACGGTATATTACCGTAATATACAAGTCAGTGACAAAAAACAACACTTTTATCAATTAACGGCCTGCTGTCCTTGAACTAAGAGGAACAAAGAGTTTGGTAGAAAGTTAAACAAAACTCTGAAACTTTGATTAAATGTCACTAAAATGACTTCTCGTCTAAGGCAAGAGACTGGAAGGGCAGAATTGAATGTCCGCACTAATTGCATGCGGTAGGGATAGTTTCAATCGTGTGTTGTTAAGTTAATTATCATTCTTTAAATGTTCTTAATTCTTTTGCTCGTGCAGTTGAACCCAGCCGTGGAAGATCATCGGTTAAACAAACGTATCGAATCCATCAAACAACAAAGTTCTTAGATAAATATTTTGAAGAAAACACCTTTTGAAGTTTTGCATAACTTGACCATTGGAAGTTTGTACTGCAGTACCGTACTGGAGATCTGGGAACGAGGTAAGGAAATGCACTTTATTCTTTAATCAAGTCTGATTCGTTAAAAAAAAAAAAAAAAAAAAAACTGTTTGCGTTACAGCGCCTTTGTCTCAGATATGACGTGGGGTCAAGGGCAGCAATCAAAGAATGTTTACTTTCCTCAGAGCTGTTTTTCAAATTCTTCAAGTTAGCGCCAAAGTGACTCTTGAGAAAAATACCCAAGGTTCCCCTGGTACCTACAAAGATCCGATTACGTTTAGTAACTCACTGTTTTGTTGGCATTTTTACGCTTCCGATGTTTGTAAGGATGTTAAGAACGGCGGCGTCGATGGCCGAGTTTTAAAGATATGCAAATCCTGAAGTCGTCATGCTATGCATGAATTGTTATAGCCTCACTGCTGAGAGGACATCACAGCGTAATTGAGAACGCAAGTGAATTGTTTTAGGTGATCTCGCGCTGCGCGAGAACTAAACAACAACGTCAGTTTGTTTTTTAACTTGGCCATTGGGGATGAATTCTTTGGTGGAAAATCGAAGTTAAAGTCTTCAACGAACGAAATATTGTCCTCGAGACAGTTTTCTAGCGGTTTTTTTTCTGGGATTTCGTTGCTAACTCGAGCAGCTTCGTGCGAGGTTCTGGTTGCCTGGTTTCAAATTTTGGCGTCGTCGACCTGGCTTGTCAATCCGCAAAATAGTCCTCGAAAACGTGTCCTGAATTGGACACGCTTTAGATGTCATCAACTTTCCCTGGATTTCAACAACAAGGATTCCAAGCCCAAAAATTCGTCATTGGAACGAAAAGTGTTCACAAAGACTTTGAAAGACAAGTTTTGTGGAAAGTTTACTAATGGTCACCTGGTTATTAACGGGATGATTTAGGAGATCAATTTTGCGATATTAATTGCCGACTTTGTGGTTGTAAAAAGACTCGTGTATACAAAAGAAGAGTGTTAAATTTTAGCTTTACGTCTAGAGTTGTTACATCGACATGCGAACGAACGAGAACTGGCCCGAAGCTTTCGGTTTCACCGTCGGCGGAAAGGTGCCTGTGGTTATTTTGTCTGTCGACGAGAATTCCGTAGCACAGCGAGCAAGACTTCAGCCTGGCGATCAAATACTCGAAGTCAATGGGGAAAACGTCCAAGGTTTGAGCAAAGAAGAAATAATCTTATTAGCAAAACGTTCGCGAACAGTTCCACCTGCTCTTGCTGTAATTTCTCGAATTAGAACGTTCGATCTGCGTCGTCGAAGAGGTCGCTTTGGATTTTCGGTTCGCGTTAAAGGACCCGTGTTCATTGCAGATGTAGAGCAAGGAAGTCCCGCTCAAAATGTCGGCATTCGGCGCGGCGATCTTATCCTTCGGATAAATGGTGTTAACTTGAGACACATGAATGAAGATCAAGTCGGACAAATGATCGATACTTGCGGACCAACGATTTCTATAGTGCTAATCGCCGGAGCGGCCGACATCGGAATAACTGACAAGCGAGGTGGAAAAAGTTCTTCCTCCAGGTACAGAAGAGCGAGAGATTTCTTCGTGCAGGTAAGTTTCATTATGATATTCTTCTGGTAGATTGTTACATGTATTTATTATTGATCAAAGTTCTTGTCTTTTGTGTAGATATCTTACACAAAAGTTTACATTTCGGTCATGAAATTAGTTTACAATACATGTATATCTTACTGCAATTTTCCTCTGAGCAAACCTTACTACTTAATGCTTATAAGAGATCGAGATAATTGTCATTTATGTTTTAATCAAGGGGGTTTTGGTAGGGAAACACATTATATAAATTTAATTATTGGGTAATTTTCAGATTTTTGGATTTGTACATAGCAATTAATTATATTTCTGCGTGCACTTGTGGCCGCTTTCTGAAATTTTCTTAAACCTGACCTTTAACAAATGGAATAGTCAATAGGTTAACGTTTTTAGAGCGTTCGGGGTATTAATTAACAGGTTAAAGTTTTTTGTTTGAAGAGAACATACCGTGAGTTAAGGGTTGTCAGTTTTTGCTTTTAGCAAAGTCAGACTGGGTTATCATAACGATTAGACTATAAACATACAGTCACACAATATCAGTATCACATTAAAAGTGTTTGATTTAAACTCTCAGAGAGCTTTTGAAGTAATATCAGTTCAATGCTTTAACAATTAGAAACTCAAAGCATTCATCTACTGGTTTATTAGCACAAAATGAAGGAGTACAATTTCTATTTGGAATGATGATCCTGGTTTGCTGGTGACAATTAATCTAGTTATGAATAAATCTGTCTGAGAGAAACCAGTATTGGCCTCTCTGAGGTGAACGAAAAAAGTTGACTGAAAATATTACATGTATGTTTGTATCATTTATCATTTAACTAAACAAAAAAAATGCTCGCAGTTTTAACAAATCCTTGATCATCTTTACTGATTGATCACTTTGATTAATTTGTTTCCTTTAAAGATGAATTATTATCTAGCTGGCAATGAAGCCGTCAAAAAGCAGCTCATCAAGGCCCTTAATCAGTATGCACGAGACAGGTCCATAGAGCAACTGGCACAGAGCCTGAAAGGAACCCTTCGGACCCCTGTAGAGAGAAAACTGTTGGGAGACATAAGGTGTATACCATTTTCGTGTCTTGATTTCAATGTTTTATTAAAATAAATAAACATGTTAATATGCATTGATAAAACAGGCTTCTCAGTCTGTAGTGTAGATGAAATGTAGCCTTAGAGATTCATGTCTTTCTCTACAAGAACGATTTAAATGTAACATGAAAAACACCCAACCTCTGAATCTTTACACTGTTTGCAACTGAATGAAGGAAAAGAAACAAATAAAGCACTGAAAGGATGTATATGTTGCAGGTCAAAATGAAATTCAGGTTAAAATGAAATTCCTTTGTTCTTCACCCTGATTATTCGTGGATCATGAATAATATTAGTGTTAGAGGACAAAGGAAATTGAGAATCAAACTAGGTTAAAATCATTTTAACCTGATTTTCATTTTGACCTGCAACATATATACAGTAACAGGTAGAATGATTACTTTAAGGACCCTAGTCAGCCTTACCATCAAAATTATTGATATTGCTTGATAAAGTAAAATCTTATTGCTTTACAATAAGTTTTGTTCCTGAAAGTAATGTAATATATGTGTAATGAGGATCTTTAGGCTTCATTTCGACATACTCCGAATAAAATATAATAGCCAAAGTCTCGCATGTAAATGAAAACAAAGGTGTGGCAGACTATATAGGTCCCTTTAAATGTATTCTAATTGCACCTGCATGGAGTTGCAAACGATGCCAATACATAAACTCTCTATAGCTCTACTGCATTTTAATTTTATTATAAACTAATTAAGATACACATAGATCAGCCATGGATTTTATCAATAATTTTGAATGTTTCCATTTTTGCTGAGTTTCAATCATTTCTTATGTTTTGGCATTATCAGGAGTTTTATCCCCAAGAGTGAACAACCATTATTTGACATCCTTGTTGGAATGAATGGTGAAATAATGCATACCAAGAGGCAGCCAGCTGCTGATGAAGATTTTTTACCGGATTTTTCAAGTGCCTCTGACTTAGAATTCTCAGACTACAACGGCAGTAATGCTGCTGCTCTTGGCAGGTTTGGGTAAGTTTAGCAAGTATATAGGACTAACTCAATTTGTGAATCGCTTGCAGGAGGCAAGCACAGTGTTAAGTGGTTGGAGTACAGGGCTTGTAATCCAGAGGTCCCGGATTCAAATCCTCCTCTTGTCCACTGGATGCTTTGTTTATAGTCAACTGGTCCTTCTCCAACAGTGCTTTCAATAAGATTTCAAGTATGTGGCTAACTTAAAAACAGCACCCGCCGGAGTAATATGAAAAGTCCAGGAGAATTTCTCTCTAGAGAATTTTTAAAAGTTAAATATACATGTACCCGCCTGAGGTCCGGCGGGTGCCGTGTACTATTGAAAGCACTGTCCAACCAATTAGGATTTTTAACAATTTTCTGTGTATTTGTACTATTAATGTTTATTAATAATGCTTTTTAATACATAAACAAATAAAAACTTGTGATATAATTAATGTCCCATGTTTTGGTGACCTTATGATGGCATATATTATCAAGGAATAAATAAATGAGAGCAAGGTCAAAAGAGGAAAGGTCATCGGAATTCCGGGACATTATATCGTCTGGTTTTACTTGCTCATGCATTTACAATCTTTATTTGATTATTTAAGGGTCAACACATCGTGATCCAATTGAACATCAGTAATTTTGTTTAACCTGTAAAGTTTTCTTTTATATACATGTGTATATATTTTTTATTGTGTTTTTAAGAATTGTGATGTTTCCAAAATAATGGCTACTCAAGACTTGTACACTTATACAGTCATCTCACTAAGGTTTAAAATTCTGTGTTAATAATTTCTTTCAGTACTTGGTCACTTGGAACAAGTAATCAAAACAGAGGTGGAACAAGACAGCCAAAACAATCGAGGACTGCTGGACCTCCGAGGCAAGTACACCATAGATTTTGCCTGAGAACTACATTTATGAGTTACATTCTGTACACCTGTAGATATTGTAAATGGAAAGGAAGTACTGTCTGTTGCAATTACATGTACTGGAGGGAGGTGGTTACTCCCATAAATTTTGGATAGGTGTGTGCCATGAAGGGTCTTACACCCTTACCCTATTAAAAGATGAAGAATATGTTATTACGCCAAAGTGTAAGAAAAATTCAGGCCTCAGGACTTTTCATTCCAGTACTGCAACTCATCTGTGGAATGGAATTGAACCATCTGCTTGAGAAATGGAAATCCAAAGAAAAAAGACATTAGAAAACCTTGTTAATGAACATCTTAATATTAACTACACATATTGATTAATTTATTAATAATAATATTAATAGTAATTAGTTTAGGTTTACACTCTGGTTTTAGATTAGTGTAGGGAGAGCCATAACATGTATGTAAACTACTTAGTCATCAGTAATCAATGTTACCCTCATAAAATAAAGTGTTCTAGTATTATTAGTAATAGTAATTGGACCTCCTGTCGTACAATTCAGGGAGTAATAGAGCGAGTAATTTCAAAATCGGACGAGCGCGAAGCGCGAGGCCGATTTGAAATTACGAGCACGATTACTCCCTGAATTGTACGACAGGAGGTCCAATTACTAATTAATCATATCTATAACAAATTTCGAAATTAAAAATGTCTTTTGAGAACTTCTTTTGAGCGAAAACGTCTGTAGCGCTTTTCCTAAGTTTTGAAAACTGTAGAAAACTTTGCTAAGGAAACCATTAAAGCACAAGTAATTGACGTGAAAATCACGTGGGTATACAGGTGTCCGATTACAAAAAGTTCAAATTGGACACCTGTAATTGGACACCCACGTACGCGTGATCACGCGCCGATTACATGGCAAATAGGCGCGCGAAGTTATAATCGTATCTATAACAAAATTCTCGATCGTGATTGGTTCTTGGCGCGCCTATTTGTCACGTAATCGGCGCATGATCACATGGGTGTCCAATTACAGGTGTCCGATTTGAACTTTTTGTAATCGGACACCTGTAATTGGATACCCACGTGATTTTCACGTCAATTATTCGCGCTTCATGTCGTACAATTCAGGGAGTAATCGTGCTCATAATTTCATATCAACAGTCATGACTTTGATATTGCTGCCGCAGAAGGAGCTCTATAGATTAGTAAATAGATTTTAGATGGAACTGGGAGATCATTTACTCCTTTTATTTATCCCTTTTTTTTTAGTAAAATGAACTTTTTTTTAATAAATTAGTAATAGTTTTATAGTTTTATTATTATTATTATTATTAGCCGTCATTAGTATAATTTGTTTGTATGATTTAAACATCTCTGCATCATGGAATTCGTAATTTTATAGAATTTTTAATTTTTAATATCAATATTATCTCTATTTCTTTTATGTAAGTCATTTTTTTTTTTAATTGTGAATTATTATTATCGTTGTTATTATTATTATTATTAGGCGTCATCAGGATAATTCGTTTGTGTGATTTAAATATCTCTGCAACATGGAATTCGTAATTTTATAGAATCTTGAATTTTTATTCTCGATTATCTCTATTTCTTTTATGTAAATTATTATTATTATTATTATTATTATTGTCATTTTTATTAAAACAAAAACTAACATCAGGAACCTCAAAAATCATACCCTATCCCATGGCACATATTGAAAACTTGCTAAAAGTTACTAACTTTAAGTTAATTTATTATATGGTACTAAAATCTCAAGAGGGTGTAATAATACTCCTGCTTTTTGAATTGCTGGCTTGCTCAGAATGACAATTGAATTTAGCTGTCTAGCAATATTAAAATTGGACATTATATCTGGCCACTAGGTACACTAGGTAACTTACATATTTTGACCATTTCACAAACCACTTCTAATACTTGGTATTCTGGAATGAACCTTTTCTTATAGGACTGTACAAGTGAGACGAGAAGGACCTGGGGCAGGGTTTGGTTTTACACTCAGTGGGAGTTCACCAGTGTTCATCAAAACTGTTGATAGAGGCAAGCCCAAGCTTATTATTTTATATAATTATATAAAAAACTAGTTGTAGTTAAAGGCAATCTCGGAAAGATGTTTGTATCTTTCAAAATCTAGACAAGCTCCTGGAGAGATCTTTGCAATCTCGGCAAGATCTCTCCAAACTCGGTGAGACATAGAAAATCTTACCTTGAGCTTACCAAGATTTGAGAAACCCACAAGCATGATATGGTGAGTTCCCTGCAATCTCACTGCAATCTTGTCAAAATTCAGAAAATCACAAACAATGACAAGATCATCAATCTCGGCGAGATCTCAGTAAAAGTTAATGGACAGGATGGTATAAAGAAAGGCTTGATTGTGTACTGAAAAAATTCAGTTGACTCATGGGATATTCCATGGTATACAACTGAAACGCGTTGCATGGCTTGTATGTAATTAATACAAAGAGGGAACTGAGTGGTGTTTGCATCTCTTGAACTTAGGAGGAGCAGCGTCCCATGCTGGGATCAAGGCTGGTGATCATATACTAGAAATAAACGGATTAAATGTCAGGTGAGACAAACTTTATCATGCTAAGTTTGTGTTTTTAAATTGATTTCTTAACGAATGAAAATGCAGAAATATGCAGGAGCCAAGAACAAAGAAAATAGTCATTTTTAAGTATAATCTATTATGTAACAAATTGACGTCAGTTTTTCATGCATCTGTCCTGTTATTCATTATGAATTTCACCATAACATTGTCAACCCCCTTGGACCCTTGAAAATTGATAAATGCCCCTGGCGTTTAAAACATAATTTACGGTAATTCAGGCTAGCACACAATGTCTCCATTGAAGATTTGTTTATTTTCAATTCAGGGGAAAGTCCCACCTTCATGTTGTACAGCTTTTGAAGGGAAGTGGCTCGCAGCCAACCCTATTGGTTCAGTGGCGTCCCACAAGTGCATTGAAACCTCAGTCATCGATGTCATCACTTCCATCGTCTAGCAAGTCTTCTCAGCTGTCTGTCACATTTGAGAATGAACGGCCGGCAACTGTGTCAAGGTGTTCATCTATGGCATCAAAAGCTCTGTCATTCAGAAGTGATTTGTTTATGAATGGAGCAGGGTACAACAAGAATGACCTTCGATCCCTTTCCAGGCAATTTAAAATCCAGGTACAATATACTGTCTGTGTTCAGATTAATGTAGACGTTTAAGATACCTTTGAGATGCATTAATCATATGAATAAGTCTGTGTTTGCGGACACAATCAGAGTCATAAGAGGAACAAGTTAGTGTGCCAAATTTTCATGTCAAAGCCTTCTCAATCCCTACCAGTAGGTTAACAACTCTTACATGTACACATACATGAACACTGTACATACTACAGCTTCCAAATCACAAACCACAGTGTCCTAGTAAATAATGTGCAGTTCTAGAAAATATCAGTACTCCACCCACAAAAGGGATTGGAATATCCTGGGGGTGGGGGTGGAGTTCTGTAACACCCAAAAATTTAAAGAAATGTATGAAGCTTAATTGGAATTTCCAGAGGGGTTCCGGGGGAGGGGGGGAGGTCTATTCCAGTGGGGTGGTATGGATATGTTGTAAAAATAATGATCTTAGGTTAAAATGTTTTCAAACTAGCTTGATTTGTACTTTTCTTTGTCTTAGGATCATGGTAACAAATATGGAACAAAAGAAAATCGAAACTAAACTAGTTTGAAATCATTTTGACCTAAGATTCATTTCAAACAACAACAGATATTTTCGGGAACTGCATGATGATATTGTCAGATATAAATGGAGGTACATGTATATTTGCAGATTGCAATTCAGTATGCATCCAAAACCTAACTACAAATTTCAGTTTTGATGTTTATTTTATTGACAGATGAGTCAGCTTCTCACACGCGGTGAACAACTTGTCGTCAAACAAAGCCTTAATCAATACAGAAAAGACAGAAATGTACAAAGACTCATTGCAGCCTTGGAGCCTGTTCTGGATGACGGAGCTAAGCTGCAGATGCTACACTACTTGAGTGAGCTTCTACCTGAAGCAGAACAGCAAGCATTTGACAGGGCAGCTGCAAGAATGATCTCAAGGAAAATGGACAGTATGTACTGAGTGTCTAGTTAATACAATTTCTTTTCCTTGCCGTCGTGACTCTGTGGGGGAGCATGCATAGAGCCTCTTGTATGACTCTTCACTGGGCTCCTTTGAGCATGGGTTTCTTTGTTTCAACTATATTTCAAGTATACTGTGACTCCATAACTGCTAAGGCTGGCCCCTCTTCATAAAACCTTGGGGATTCCATTCTAAGGCAGTCCTAGTGATGTTGTGTTTAGTTTACCTAATACACTATATGATCTTAATATGAATACCTCTCCAGATGAATCGCAATCTGATAACATCACTCAAGACATGTTGATTGTTTTTGTTCTAGCTGGTGTTGTTCCTAGTCTGGACACCAATAATGAGGAAGTTGTTGATGTACTGTACCGAGTGCAGGCCATGCGGCTTGCTGATGCACCGAGGCCTCGTAATACCACTCCGGGAAGAGGTAAGTCCAATGCTTGAATTAGCTCTTATGAACCAAGCTGGAGGTCTGTATGGGAGAATCTTGACCAAGGTTGTGAGTACAGGCCGAACTCTGTGAGGACTTTACACAAGACTGAGGTCAAGATTCATCCATACAGACCAACATAACTAAGCTCAGTTAATAAGATGTTTATTACATGGCACAAACAAATTAAAAACAATGTAATTCATTTAATGTAACTGCAGGGTCCGAAATTAACTTTTTTCTAAGGGAGCCAATTGGCGACTAACCTTAAAATTTTGGTCGCCAAATGGAAGGGTTTGGTCGCCAATGACAAGTTAGTTAGTTTTTTTGGTTTGGTTGTATTAATTTTTCGTTTTACTCCGACCAGTAGTTTTAATTTACCTTAATTTATAGTAAAAGCACAAAATTTAAACTTTCTTTCACTATAATTAAACAAAATGTTTCTATTTAACACAATATTATTACATACAGCTATTAAAGTAGAGACTCACAACAGCCGTGTAACGATAACATAGTCCTACATCTCAATGAGCGTGTTTGTCAACGTTCATGCGAAGGCTTCGGATTTCTTTTTCTTATTATTTCCATTTAGCAGGAACTATACTGGTCTCCTGTAAAGTTCTGTGTGCTAGACATATGGGGGCCCTCTTTCAATACTTAGATTTAATAAGTGTGCAACTCAAGTACTGTATCTGTTCTTTGCCGAAACGCAACGAAAACCCAACCAAGCCAACTCGATTGCTCGGAAGCAGCTCTTGGCTTCTGGTTCGATAATGACTGCACGATAGACTGTTCATTAGTTAAAAGTGGCCATACTTTTGGGCCTCTTGTTTTGTTACTGGCATTTACTCTGTTTACTGGTATTTAGGTTAATTAAGTGCGCTAGTTTCGGCTGACACTTCATTCGTCACGACTCGTCTCGATTTTTGGCACGTCACGTTTTCGCCCGCAATATCAGAATTCCGAGAAGCCGCTGAAACAAAATGGCGCCGGGTAATTATGGCGATCGTAAAATCGTCGCTTTGTTTTACTACAATTCTCCACGGCAGCTTTATGCTTTCTTTTAAAAAAAGCCCATTTACCTTGGAATTCCAAATGTCAAGGGCACAAAAGGTTAGTCGCCTGGTGGCGACCAGTTCTAAATTTCTGGTCGCCAACGCTCAATTTTTGGTCGCATTGGCCACCAGTCAGTCGCAATGTCGGACCCTGAACTGGTTTGTACTAACTGACATTTTGCTTGCTTATGGCGATGAGCTGAATTTAATTCTGCCAAAGTTTGCTGATCCTCTTTACTTTTTTTCTCATCAGACTTTTTGACACTGCCATAAATAAATATTGTTAGATGAAAATAGTCAATGATTTTGCATTTTAGTTTGCAACTTTTTAACTGCAAACATTACCGGCCTAGATGCCAGTCTAAATGGGAAAATCTAGACCATTAATATCAATTTCAGCCAATCAAGTTCATGAATTTGGTAGTTCCAGTCATTCTGAGACAGAGTCATATAATAAAATGTAAATTCTTGACTGCAATACACAGCTACCTGGTGCATATAATTAAAGATTTCATTGTGTAGTTCCAGAAACTATCCATACCCCCTATGGAAGGGATTTTTCCCCCTCCCACCCCTCTGGATATTTCAATAAGCTTCATACACTTTAAATTTTTAGTCTTATAGAACCCCCCACCCCCAGGAAATTCCAATCCCTTCTGTGAAGGGGGAGGGAGTATGGATATTTTCTGGAACTGCGCATAAGGCCGTGCATGGCCAAACATGAGACAAAAAATTTGAGTGACTTTGGAGTCCAAACATAAGCTTAGAAGAAATAGATTTAGAGATGGAAATTTTGAACCCGTTGTGTTTCTCTTAAGACTCAGCATGCTCGGATAAGCTGTTATAATAGGAATGTTGGCACAGGAGATTGAGCCAGTCACTGATTTTCCTTTTTCAGTCCATTGCCAGTCTCTTTAAGAACAATGTTCCGACAATGTGAGGAGAAAATAACAGAATGAGAGTAATGTTTTGAGGGGGAAAGGAATTAATTGATTTTCTAAAATCTTTAGCCCAGTTACACTTCATCACAGGATTAAAATAATCTACACTGTAGGATAAGTCATAAATTTGAATTGATTTTATTTTGTTTTTCTTGTGGATTGTTTGGTGCATATTTGTAGATGAACTGATCCCTTGGTTTTCTTTATTATACCTAAATGTAGTATCATATGAGGAATCATATGATAACTGGCCTTCATCAGGAGCTGTCAGGGGTCGCATAAGCCCAGGGTTTGGTTATGGTATGTGTTACATGTTCCAATAATTATTGTCGTTTTTTACCTTCACTGTCTAATTCTCATGTTTCTTGTTCTAACTTTTGATCATTTTTTGCTGCAATCCATAGAGACTAGGCCATGAAGTGGAAGTAACCTTCACTGTCTAATTCTCATGTTCCTTGTTCTAACTTTTGATCATTTTTTTGCTGCAATCCATAGAGACTAGGCCATGAAGTGGAAGTAACTTGGCTGTTATTTTTCTGTAGGTTCAGACCTGGATACGGTTCCCGTGCGTGACACGAGATCCAGAAATGGTACCCCTGATTCTGGATGGGATGATGATGAGGACGATCTTGATCTTGCAGGACTTGGTAAGACTGAGTGTCAAAGATCCTGGTTGCTCTTGATGAGAGCACATTATGAGGGGCTGCTATTGACATGCCATTGGAGTGATTGGACATGGGGTGGGGTGCACTCTGGAGTGGGTGGAGTCTTTGTAGGGTCACTTTTAGGGTGTGGTCTTCTTTGTGGCCACTGTTGGGCCATTGTGCAGTGAAGGGGGCAGGAATGAATTCCTGCACAGGAAACTTGGCAAGCTGGAAACTGAGATGTTGTGTTCTATTGTCATATTGAAAGAACATTTCAGATAAGTAAGGGGGTCTTGGATTAAAAACCTTACCAGGTCTGCTACATGACCCGGCAAATTAATAAAAAATTGATAATGATTTGGTGGAGCAATGAGAATTGACCTGTTGGAATTCCTAGTTCTCACCCTGCCTTGAAAACTAATTTGGAACCCTGCATTGTACAAGCACAAGGGTGACAATAGTGAGGAAGTTGAAGAAAAAAATAGGTTTTACACCATACACATTTACAGTGTACAGGTATCTGAGTTCTAGAATTGAGTACATCATATACAGTATCTTGCTACACCTCTCAGCTATTCAGTCAGGCAAAAAGCAGATGAAATGACCAAATTCATTCTTATTTTTCTTTTAAGAACATAAGCCCAGCAGTGAATTTCCAAGAATTAAAACACTGTTTAAAAATAGAAGAACCGTAGCCAGGGTAAAGCATATTCAAAATTAATAAAACGTTCACTGGCTAAAAAGACTTAAAACTTTCGAGCTTTCGTCTGTCAGGCTACAGCCTTCAATGGATAAAAATCGAAAAAATGACAGCTACATTATATACAAAAATAGGTGGGACTAGAAAATGAATATATTAAAAAAAGGGAAAAATGTGTATAAAATACTGTTGTTCCAACACTGTCTGGGGCAGTCTGAATGGATATAGAAAATAGAGCGAATGATTACAGTTTACCTGTCTATGAGCTATGTTTATTTTGCTCAATGAACAGAAGAGCTGGCGGATGCCTTATTGGCTGATGAAATCAGGAAGTCTAGTGTAACAAGTATTCAGACTCAAGCGCAGGTCCATCACAGCCCTGTAGCAGCATCCTCATCTGGGACACAGGCCTTCGCTGGTACAGAAATGGTCACTTCAACCCCACGCTCAGTGAGTGGGGATAGCGGTATTGGAGATGGTTCTGTGGAAGGGTCAGGAGTCTCTGTGGAGAAGATTCAGCATCAGCTGGCGATCACTACGCAGGAGTTGATGGAGACTAAAGAGGCTTTAGATAAGAGCGAGAAAATGATATCAGAAATGAAAGAGATTGGAGGTAGGGTGTACAGTGGATTAATAGTTTGAACAGCTATTGACAATACCACCAACACTTATATTTCTGGCTTAATCTTGTTTTGGTTTTCTTTTAGCTTGTGCAAACACATCTTTCTCGCTAAATGTTTTTCTTTGTTAGAGAGGTTCTTCCCCCAAAAAGGCCATACTCACTGACTTAAGTCTTCAAGTATTTGTTCAGGTTTTCTGGCTGGCTTCTCTTGTACGCAAAAATTCAACACCAATTAACCACAGCAAACAACATTTTTTTTCTTTCAAGACCGTGGTAGTGAACCAAGCTCACCAAACGAGACCGAGAATCCATTAGACGCTGCAGTAAAAGCACGCCGAAAGGACAAAGACGAAGAGAAAGAAACTGGAGGTACATGAAATGTTTAATACAGACTATTATGAATTATTTTGTCAGATGGAACGTATTCTGATTTTACTTCTTTCCCCAGAGAACGAAGCAAGCACAAGTGCCGCCTCTCCACCGCCACCTCCCCCCATGGGAGCACCACCTCCCCCACCTCCGCCTCCACCACCCCCTCCCCCTCCGGTAGCTCCGCCCCCTATTGGCGGTCATGGAAACCTCGGCGCACAGATGCAGCTGAAGAGAGTAAACTGGGAAAAACTGAGTATAGCTGGGCTGGAAGATACAGTCTGGGGACAGGTATGGTCTCTTTACACACACAGTTTGAATACAATTTGCCGTTTACATTGTCCCGCATTTTGTAAGGCCTAGCTCACACTAGCGACATAACGACATATTCGCTTAAGCCTAGTTCCCACTAGCGACATAACGATCATAATCATAATCATAAGCACGAACATAACGTTGTTATGTAGCTTATGTCTTAGTGGGAACGTCTAGAAACATAATCATAGGCGCCCTTATGATCAACATAATCATAATCATAAGAAAATGATCGACTATTTTCTTATGATTATGATTATGTCTGTGACTATGACTATGTTGCTTTTCTTTGTAGTGGGAACGCAAAAATCATAACGACATAATAAGAAACATAATGACGCAACGGGGTCATTGTATTTTT